>SAYR01005056.1:686666-724760 GCA_004382745.1 Argopecten irradians irradians
TACTCCCCCCCGATACCATTATTCCACAGGGAGTACGACCAAAACATTTACATTTACACACGTAATAGAAAATCTTAAAGATATCTTTGTGTGTCATCTTACGACATTTGACGTAGTCTACTGGAAAGCGTTTGGAGACGTGACGCGGGTTCTTTAGCAAGATTTTCAATGCCAAATGAAAACTTATGAGGTAGATTTGAACTGATAAGCTAGCTTCGACTTCAAGGGGAAAACTTGTTCAACTGAAATACAATGTGGGTGCATTCGACTATCAGACTATTAAACACACCACCACAGCCTTCAGTCGCATCTGAGGTAGTATATAACACGTAACGTACAGTGGTATTAGCAGAGTGAAGCGTTCCTGAGGAGTTAGCGTTTGATATGGCAACCGCCATGGCCAATATAGTGAACTTATCCATGCTATTACAATGCAATAGTAAAATTTAACAAGCACTGCTTGAAAGAAAGCATGTTTAGTTTACTGTCCGATGGTGTGCTGGGGGAAAGTACCCTTATACGATATGGAGTTACTAAACTAGTGGTAGATAGATATGTCTGAGGTTTTTAGTTTCCAAGGGCAACAGGCTTTAGCGCTAATGTATGTTTGATACATTGCAATGGAAGAAACGTCACTTATACCATATTGTTGATGCATATTATGTCAAAGACCTTTCTCCTAATTATACTAGATAATAGAAAATCAAAACAAGACATCTTTCATTATCAGTATCGTACTGTAGGTTAATACTGTTACGTTGTAGTATTGACTTGTACCTATGGGTGAGGAATGTATGTTTTACTGAACAGCTGCTTATTATTGCTCTCGAAGATACATTTGTATATGGGGGGAAGGCCCTCTGCCTATCTGTATACGGTCTCCTCCCCCCAGGTATCTGTATAACGCCGTAAAACTTCCCAATAAAATACACACTATCACTTACAGTTTATTATCGTCATTTGATACCCCCAGCTTGACCTAACACGTTCACCTCGTCCCTCTTGATATATTTCGGGGGGTACGAGTACGCTAAGCCAGGAATATCTTATTTGCAATAGAGGCATCTAGTCACTGCGAAGCTCCAGCTCCACGTGGATGATATGGGGATACCCATATTTTTATTGTGTAAAAACCCTTTATATTAGGCACAACCTCTGTGGACCAGTAATCGGGGGACTGAACCATTATTTTGCCCTTCGCCTTCTAATGGAAAATTTTAAACAAAATATGATATATTGGGTAATAATAAGACGGTCCCATTATGAGGGGTTTCAGTTCGAGTTGAGATTGCTCTGCCTGGCGGAGGATGTGGGCGCATGGGTGCGCCGGGTATCGGGTGTGTGAGGGCCGGAGGGAGGCAGGGCAAAATTGTTTTAAGACATCATTACACCACGGCGACCGTGTTTCCGCTAGCCCGTTTTTTGTGTTGCACCGTTTTTAAAAAGATTTTAGGACATTCGTCGATCACATGTTTCAGAGAATAGATCATTAGAAGATCTGTCTTTAAGAAGTGTACACAAAATATCTAGTTTACATATCTAACAGAGAATGCCATGGTTAGATGAAAAAAGGTACCCATGTAAGGCCAATGTCTTGGCGCGCTATTACTGTCACTCTGGTAAGCTAGTCCATCGCGCGTAATATATAAACTACCAAGTTTAATAAGGATACAGTGAGGATATTAATAAAATTGCAATATCATCAAAACTGACTCTTTTAGATGTTCGCTCTGAGTCATTGACCCGTGTTAAATTGGAAAGCCCCCAAAAACGAAAAAACAAAAGAGCACTAGCACACACTACCTCCATACCCTCTGTGTCCGCTCCACCTTATTCACCGCCACTCCTTATTCTCCCCGGTTCTACCCTTTCGCTTTCGCATGAGTAACAGATAGTCAGGTGGTATCATTACTATTATGCATTCCAACGTTCATAATCCTCAGGTTGCATGATTATTGCTCAATTCCACTGTAGCAATTTCATAGAAATTATTTTGTATTCCCATTGCAGTAAATTGTGTGTGAAGAGATATTGTATATCTTTCTGCTATATTTATATAAATGTTTTGGGATGCAAACCACAACGATTACTATTGGAATCTCGTTGTTGTGGTTAAGAAATAAGTCTTCTGATTGATTCAATTCATTTGATATGTCCCATTCCCATAAAAATGTCTATATAAATGTTTTAGGAATGCCAATCAGAGTGGCACTTTTAAATCGTGTGCCCATGTTTAAATAGAGTCTTCTATTGTCATTTTTTCAGACTACTGGAAAAACTGGTAATATGGATTTTTAGGACAATGCTATTACCGCACTGAATTCTTTTATCGATTGGGAAAAAAATTTATGTAGATATTTTACTACAGAATTTTTTTTAAATTGTGATATTACCTGAGGTTCAGAATTATTGCTGTCCTATTCTATGTTGAAGATACATTTAACTAGCTATCATATAACATGTAAACACTCTTCTATGTAAATTACATGATCTTAGTTACTATACCAAAGTTATGTATGGATGGAAATAGGAAAGAAAGATTCAGACGTATTACTTGACTAAATAAATTGTAGTCCTAAATATGTCAGTAGATTTGACTCAGTTCTCATTTAATATGAAATTCAGCTAACATTTGTATTAACAAAATTAGTTCTAAGACATCTAATATTTTTGTATTATTCAATATTACCATTAGATCTCAAATTGAAGAATTAATCACATATAATGATTAAAGGATAATTCATTTACCTTAATTTTGAACTAGGCCAAGTACACAAGAACCATACAACTGCCTTTAACGATCTGTTTTTATATTAACCAAGTAGTAAGCTTGTAGAAACTATGTATGTCAAAATTAGGTCTACTCGGTTTTTTTTCAAGGACTCATCCTCATATATTATAAGATGAATGGAATTTGTGGGACAAAGTAGACATTGATCGTAGAAGACAAAATCAGTCATGCGTGAGTTATATAGTTGTAGTGTATGTAATTTGTATGTAATATATGTTCGTGTACTCCGCCCCGATACCATTATTCCACAGGGAGTACGACCAAAACATTTACATTTACACGTAATAGAATATCTTAAAGATATCTTTGTGTGTCATCTTACGACATTGACGGTAGTCTACTGGAAAGCGTTTGGAGACGTGACGCGGGTTCTTTAGCAAGATTTCAATGCCAAATGAAACATTTATGGGTAGATTTGAACTGATAAGCTAGCTTCGACTTCAAGGGAAAACTTGTCAACTGAAATACAATGTGGGTTGCATTCGACTATCAGACTATTAACACACCACCACAGCCTTCAGTCGCATCTGAGGTAGTTATAACACGTAACGTACAGTGGTATAGCAGAGTGAAGCGTTCCTGAGGAGTTAGCGTTTGATATGGCAACCGCCATGGCAATATAGGTGAACTTATCAATGCTATTACAATGCAATAGTAAATATTTAACAAGCACTGCTGAAAGAAAGCATGTTTAGTTTACTGTCCGATGGTGTGGGGAAAGTACCCTTATACGATATGGAGTTTACTAAACTAGTGGTAGATAGATATGTCTGAGGTTTTTAGTTTCCAAGGGCAACAGGCTTTAGCGCTAATGTATGTTTGATACATTGCAATGGAGAAACGTCACTTATACCATATTGTTGATGCATATTATGTCAAAGACTTTTCTCCTAATATACTAGATAATAGAAAATCAAACAAGACATCTTCATATGGCAGTATCTGTTACTGTTTAAGATAAATACACTTGACTTGTACGTTTGTAGTGTATATGGAGATGTACATGGAATTGCATTTTTTACTTGAAAGCTGCTATCGAAGATACCCTTGTATGAGGTCCTCACCTCTCCCCCAGGTATCTGTATAAACGGCTGTTAAACTTCCAATAAATACACACTATCACTTACAGTTTATATCGTCATTTGATACCCCCAGCTTGACCTCACGTTCACCTCGTCCTCTTTGATATATTTCGGGGTACGAGTACGCTAAGCCAGAATATCTTATTTGCGATAGAAGCGTTGGTGATAGATACATATTTTATGAAAACCTTTATGTTTAGGCATAACCTGGACCAGTAAGGAAATGACCATATATGCCCCTTCCTTCATGGAAATTAAAAATATATATATATTGCTTTAACATAAGGGTAGGGGTTTTCATTTCGTGTGAGAGAGCAAACTGGTTAAAGAATATTAAAGAATATTACACATGACGTAGAAGATTTTAAGGACATTCGATCCTTTTCAGAGATATATCAATGAGAAGATTGTTCTTAAAATATCTTGTAATATCAACAGAGAATGCCAAGTAATGAAAGTACCCAGTAAGCAATGGATGCTGGAAATGTTTGAGCAAAACGAAAAACAAATAACATGTTAGACTTAATCATGCTTCTAAGAACAGCTATTAAGGTTGCGCACTATTCAACATAAAAATACATTTCTGAATGTATATAGTATGCAATGCAATTACTTCATTTTTAGTAATTTGGCAAAGCTTTTATTCCGCTAATATTCTGGCGACCTTTTATTATGCAAGCCGTCGATCGATGTACGTAACACTGCATAGTGCAAACAATTGAAAACGAAATGACATAAAGAGAGAATTTGTGTGACTATCTGTAAATTGTAAAACTTGAATAATTTTGTATATGAGTTTTAGATTTTAACGCTAAATGAAAAGTTATTGGTCAAATAATATACTTATATCACAAAAAATCCTTCGTTTTAAACAGACGTATTTCTGATTTTGTTTGGTTTTTACTATAGACAGCCGGTGTCAAAACATGTATAGTTCATTGACATGATACTTATTTATATGGAATTTGTGAATGAGATCAATGAACGGGTGCTGAGATTACTGAGTGGCACTAGAACAACGGTAGACTATTACCGATAATACTTTCAATGGTGTTTACATATAGAGGAATGCTGGTTGTAGTACTTCTCCGAAAATAAGTTGGCGATCCTCCAGTTTGGTCTTACTAATATCAATAAACACATACCTGTGCTATCTAGGTCAGAACAGATTTAGTATGGCTTAGCATTGTTTACAATCTGTATGGCAAATATATTTCAAAACGATTTGAATTTCAATGAAATTGCTAAATCAAAATTTACGATTTTGTAAATTTGTACGGCACAACATACACAAATATAGGTCAATCCGACTGAGATAAGATCATACTTTAGAAATTGTGAAGCATTTTACGGTTCGAGCCAGTGTTATGTGTTTTTATTATAAGTATCTGAAGAGCAATGACTAGTGATTTATTATCAACAGTAGGTTTTATTTAGACAGTGAAAAACTAATTAAAAGGTGGTTAGGCTTTAACAGCAGTTTTAAATATCAGGTCAAAATAGAATTTTCAAGTAGGCCTTTCTCCACCTACTTGGTCATTTAAGATAAAATATAGTCACATGTTTTGCAGCAATGAGAATTGAACATTTTACAAAGATAAAGCGAAATGAGTGTTGGACTACCGAGCATTGGTGAACAGGCACAGAAACTTTCTGTCATAAAGTGTCATATGTTTCGGAAAAAATGCCGCCTTCACTCGAGCAAATAATTATACGGAATGGACATTGAAATAGTTCTCTAATATCTACGATGACCACTGTGACGTGTTACTGACCAGTGACGGGTCATACAGGTGCTATTTACCTGCCATAGTCACATTAAAGTGTCAATGTAACACCTGGTTAATGGTAAAGTTATGTCTGTCTTACAGGTGTAAATTAATCCACTACCGGACCAGTTACCGGGTGATATATCACGTGGTCATTCAGGTCGTTCATGGTATGTTTGAGTGTGTATATTTTCGCTGAAACAGCTTTCAGACTGGTTGCACTGTACATCTTTATTCTAACTATCCTCATTTCAGAAACATGATAAAGCATGATGCAATAGTGATTTGATACCGTCATGGAACATATTACCAAATGAAATTACATTTCTGTGAGAGAGTTAAAAGAATATTAATTAACAAACTTACCATACTTTTACCTTAGTACATGTAATATTTAATATTTGTAGGTTTCAGTGAATATGCACGAAACTTTGTCGTTTTTATTTTATATTTACATGTTCTGAAAAAAACTGGATAACTACGTTTTTAATCATATCATTTTCACACTTTCGTTTGCTATCCTTGCAACAATTTGTCTCACACATACGACTTGCTGCAATATTGTAGCTCAAAAGACTCTTTGACAGATAATGGTGTCGTCTTTAGAGCTACAATTGGTGCCTATTACTGCTATTGGGGCAAAGAAATGTGTGTGCAAATCATTATTTAAACGTCTGTATGCATTTTATCCTACTTGTTTGACATCACTTACCTACTAGGCAATAAAACTGAACCGTATAAACTATCAAATTCCTAACGAGACAGTATTTTTTTAACATATAAATATGAAGGAAAAGTAAACGGCAAGTCTACAAATTTTGTCTTATGAGTGGTAAAGTAGATATTAAGAATGATCGTTATATTTCTTTTGGACAAAAGTAATATATAAATGCATGTATAAGCTTAAAATAATTGGGAACCTACAACAAAGTATAGAAAACTGTGCCCGAGTGATTTTCTGAGGCTGTGCTTCACTACGACACATAGGGACAATTTCTTACAGTAGGCTGGATACGTATATTAGTTCTAACATAAGACTTACAGTCATATACAATACGACTATCTTATATCTATATGAGATGTCCATCTAATGACCACAATAATACTGTTGAACAGGCTGCCATTGTTTTCCTACCGTAGATAAGCCTATAAGATAACACTTTGTCGGTACTTTCCATTATTCGATAGCTGCCCTGTATGATATTTACATAGATGATATTTACACCCTATATTGTTAGTTCATTGTTGAAGTGATTACTCTGGTCATTCTCCGCTGACCATAAAAGTGTCACAGATACATGTAGGCGGTACAGGGGAAGGCTTGACCAATTATATACCAGGATAGTGCTTGATATTCTACAGATTAGGGATGGCAAGTATCAGATACTAAATACTTATTGTATATATTTCCCAATGGTTAATTCGGTAAAACAGAATTTTCAAAAGAAAGCTTGAAATGAGATTTTATTTTTTGCATATATTGCATGTAAATTTTATATCGATAACTGGAATGAAAATCAACTATAAACCACTGAAGAACGAAGATTACCTTAATAGATAATGCGTCAATCAATATGATTACAATAATGACTTATGAAATAGACATTTTTCTATAAAAAGTAGAAGACGAGAATCAACCCACTAACCCCTACCCCCACACACCGCCAAAGTTCTTTTCAGAAGTCATTGAAAACATTATGGTATTTTAACCATCTTATACGCGTTCTTATCTAAGCGAAGAAGTAAGTATTTAAATTGTTTATTGCCGTTTAATCCTACGTATATATGATAAATACCACTTCGTCGAACGTATCATAAACCAACTGGACACTAGAGTGGACATAACAAACCAATTGACCACAATAATGCTATCTTGCTCGCTAATGGCCCGAACCTGTCGATAAACACCCGACACCTAGACGGAAAGTATGTCAATTTCTGACATTTTCGGAGGTGTCTGTTGAGTTATATTTGACGTAAAACCTGAATGTCTGATCGTGCCCTGTCATTATCCGTCATAGTCCGGCCCAGTGGGGTGACAATTGTTCAGAATTCTTGGGAAGTGACTTTGTGATCAGGCCTTCACAAACTGTTACTATCGACTGTTGTATACTTGGTACTTGTATATAATAACAACTTGAAGAGAGACATCACACTGTTTTTGGCGGACACACATCAAAGATAAGCTCTCACTATCATCGTATGATGTCTTTTCACGGTTTTACCAAATATGGGGTATTAAATGTAGTGACCGCAAATTTTATACTCATGGCATCTTCTTGCTATAGATAGGCATAGAAAGAAAATTTATGTTTTATTGATCCGGATGGATTTGGGTTTAATTATTTGATTATGTATAATGATTTAAAAGATGTACGTATGCGGAAAAAAGGGCCCTCGTTCCAATACATTAAATTCATAATTTACAATCGGTAATGAAAAGCAGCTTATCAATCAGAATAACTTTTTTTTAATTTTTGTGTAAATTATCGAAATCAGAGCATTTCTTTTTTTCTAAACTGAATCCACAATGAAACCATGGAACAAAAGCAACACACCAATTTTATACATTTACATATCGTCTGCTTGAAAGTACATATCTGATTGAATTACACACGATGCGATAATAAAGTGATTGATTGATGATATTACGGATTCAAGCAACAGCTACAAATTGTTCATGTCGTGACTTCTTATATCAGGGAATCATATAAACGTCTAATAGAAAAAAACAAACATGAGACATGTCCCCGACAGCGATATAAAGAAAACCAACTCATTGATATTCAATAATTCACACCATGAGACCAATAAAATACGCTTACCAGCTGATGTCTGTTACAATGGCTTGTCTAAAATCATACTCCTCCTGAAACAGAGAAAATAGTATACATGTATGATGTTGAATATCGTGTCAGTGACTTGAAAGGAAATATTTTGCTGCGATAATGAAAATGATATAATTACGATAATACTGATGTAATATGTTACGTCCCGATATTACTTTATACTACCATGTAAAAAACGAATGCAATGACATAGCTTAAGTGATGTAATTGTTTAGGAAAAATGTTTAAAAATTTAATAAAACTTGCAAAATAAATTTCAAAACATCATTGCAAACACATACAAAATGTAACAGCATAAGTTATGACACTTGTTCCTAAAATATGGCAGATTTACTATGGTAATTGCTTTAGTAATGGGAAATGTCACACATCATGCATATAAACTTTAACTAGCAGTGTATTTATTACTGCTTATACTTGTCACAAAAACTGTGTTTCTATGGCTTGCTTTTCATTTAAATAATCCATATTTTTTGTAAACCGCCAATTGTGAAAGAGTGTCAAATACTTAATATCGCCCATTGAACATTAAACACTCTGAAGTACGTAATTGCATGTATGTGTACACAACACCATGCATCCTAAGCTTGACAAGGTTTTGGACCACTGTTTAAACTAGTACATATTTGCATGCCTATATATCATTTCTTAGGTATACTTGAACATAGCTTAGTTGATATAAAGTGTCTATGCATCCGTCGTGACTTAAGATATTACTGTTGACTCGTAGACTGTTGTGTTGTTTGTAAATTTGGGCAAACTATGAAAAATGTAAACTTTTTATTGCAAGTCCATAGGGTTCAGTACATATTTCTGTCATCAAATAACCATGCCATAATGTTTACTAGTTTATATGGCATGTAGTAGGAACGAAGGCTTCACCGGATTCGACTTTACAAAGGCATTTACATCGTGTTCTTTTTGACCTTGTCCACCTTACACCTTAACATTATGTTTAGATGACATAAATTTATTATCTATATACAGTATATAAATCGTTATCGAAATATTATCGCAAAAATATGATACATTCTTGTTATCTTTCAATGGATCTGAAAATTGAACTTTTGCAATGTAATATTAGATTATTACATTTGTTACAAGAAAGTCCATTTTTAGTCATAAACATGGAACATTATCAATGTTGTGCGTATATTGCTGTACAGAGTGAAGGATAGTTCAGGTAATAGCTCCAGGGAAGTGTATAAAGCAGATGTCCATTAGGACTACACATGATGCCCTTGACCTTCGTATGATGTGCATATAGATTTACCTATATGGCAGAAGCTATATCACTTCGTGTAATTTTGTATTTGGTATACTAGCTTAATATATTGTATATTCTAAATGAGATTCCTCTACTGTTTCTTTGTCGTAGGTTTGGGCATCATTTTATGTAGTTGTAACGTTGTGACATTTTTTTCATTTTCTTTTCTTGTATAAAATTTTATCAAGCCTACTCTGCCTAGTTAAAAGTATCGAAACTTAAATGTAGAATTTTGAAAAGTACATATTATATACATAATACCTTGAATGTTCATAATAGTACAAGTTATTACATGGAGCAAAGTTATAAACGTACTTATCCTGTTACCGACCTAAATAAAATGATGTAGTATTACATTTCCATGACATTACTTTGAAGGCTACATATATTATTTAAACTGTGACGACAATAATAAATGACATAGGATTTCATATGTATATATTTTGGTTTTTTAAAACTATAATCATATGTTATTAAGCAACAACGTCGAGCCATAGACCCGGATAAGATACGATTTTTGTTATAATTCGAAGGAAGCGTCGCCATTTGTCGTAGATGGCACCTAGTTACCTGGAGTTTGAAAGAAATGTTTTGTTGATGTTGTTTACATTGAAACCTCGGCTTTCGAAAATCGAAACAGTATAATTAAAGTAACGATAAATGATTCAAATTGTTCTCTCACACTGTCTGAACATTATGGAAATTTGTTTAAACAGATGACACTCCATCATAAACATTTTAATATCTTGCATAATATGAGAAGATTGAATAAATCTGCATATTTTTTTCTGCATAATTTTGCATTTGGAATGACAATATAAAATGGAGTTTACTAATCATAATTATACGCTAACCACTTACATATTGATAGTAATTTTTGAAACATATATATTCATGAAACTCCGCTTACCACATCCCATGATGTTTCAAAATAGTCCATAATACTTATTAAGTATGAATTTGTTGCCTTTGAAATTATTACCAATTTTAACCGAATCGCATCCAACTGCACTATCAGTCGTTCTATGCTCTGGCATTTGTATTTCCCCATTGAATAATCGTCTCAACAGTAACATGTTTGAAATAAAGGACTGAGGGCGGCCTGCACATGTCACACTGATGTTATGTTCCTATCATGCTGCTGTTTATCGCTGACATTTCTCGAACTTTGAGAACATGACATTCATCTGTATATCAATACAGAAAGTATTCTTAAATCCTAAACACCTTGTATATATTTCGCATTAACTCTGTGATGTCCGATAAACACATATCATGCTGTTATCGCTGACAAGTTTTGTACTTAAAAAACATGACATCTGTGTATCCTTGTGTACTCTTATGTATTCTGAATTCTTAAACACCTTATACAGACTTCGATTTCAGACCTGTCATGTCCGAAATATCACGCTGATGTCGCTGGCATGTTTTGTACGTTTATAACCAGACATTACTCTTTGTATCCTGATATATATCCCTAAATGAAAGCCCTCATGCTTTATACACCTAATACAGATTACTCTTACACCACAACATCAGTAATGTCCGATGTTGAACGTGTAAATATCTGCGGATCCTTTCAGTGGTAATGCGGTGGGATTACACTCGTGTTTACAGACCAGTATGCTCCCATTGTTGTTCTTCAGTCTACACAATGATGAGTAAACAAAGTAACAAATACCTACCCGGCCATCCTAACACCACGTACCTGCTGGAGATGGAAGATAAACAGGTATGACACCCTGTAAACCTAACTACTTCGTCTGTATGAAAGGAACATGGCAGTACCATAGACAACTTACATCGGGCAAAATTTAATATGGACACACTATATCTGTCTTTGCATGTATTGGTGGTTTTAATAGTTTAATGTCATATTAGCAGCTAGAGTCATTTAAGGACGTTTGTAAGTGGTGGAAAGCCAGAGTACCCGGAGAAAAACCACCGCCAGCGGTCAGTACCTGGCAACTGCAGCACATGGGATTCAACCCAGAGATGGAGGGCTTGTGGTGATACGTCGTGACATATTCTTTGCATTTAGCAGATACTGAGTCGTCGTATGATAGGCAGTTTATTCGATTACTAAGTTTCCATCAAATGTGCAATTTTTGAGTACAAGATACAACTGTATGTAGCATATTGTTAAAATGGAATCATCTACGTAAATGTTGTTAGCATGTACAACGCAAAATTAAACACTTAAAATATACGCATGTACTGTTGACGTGTATGTGTTACTTCAGTTTAGTTAGTACCTTAAAGAATCCAAGATTTTTAAAGGGACACTAGATGTAGGTCAAGACTTTCAATCATCCCTAAACCTGACTAAGGTTTGATTGTTGACATAGTTCGGGAGCTAGGGGTTCTGGCATGATATTCACATCATAATAAACCCTGGAGATAAACAACTTCCCTTAACGTTACGATCGGGCATTCTATTTCGTTTACTCATCACGTTCTAAACATGGGATGTAACGCATAGATTTTAGTAGATATTTTTAAAAAAGTCATCATAAAGCATTTATACTTAATGAACAATTAATGATTTTTATTTTTTGCAAAATTCTGATGAATGAATGGTTTCAAGAGCAACGAACGTCAAAATCATGGTAAAGAAGAGGCAATACAAAAGTAGATGTCAGGAAGGAAACACCTTTCGCAGCAATGGAATTATCACATCTGTTCTACTTTTTGAGGATTATCTAGGGATGTTAAATCATAAACAGTCAACACAAAGCGAAGCTGATATAGAATTAGCAAAAACGATGTCGTTGGTAAAGCACTATATGTTGTAACCCTATAAAATCCACTGATTCTTTGATGTAAAAATAAAGGTTTCATCTTTTATTAAAACAAGTGTGTCCTAACCACGTGTCATGACCTCTAACACACTCTAACACACATACTGATCTTGTAAAGTATACTCACGAACCGAAACGACCAAACTCGTGCCCCACGGGCTATAAAACGTATTTCAAAAGACATTCTGATTTTAATTTGTAGTTGGTTATGCCTTGAGGCAGAATTTTGTTTTTGTTATTCAGTTTTATCATATCTATGTATATACTGTGGACAATATGTGTTTTATTTGGGTTCCGCTGACAAGATGCCTGGCCGTAGATTCTAGGGTATTGACACTAAACAATACTGTCAAACTAGTGTAATATTTTGTAAGTTTGTTGATGCCTTATTAACAGCCAAGGTCCTTTAAGGTCCTTTGACATGCTTCAGAGACTGAGGAAAAACAGCACCGACTGTGGTCGGTTTATGACAATTGATCCATGTGGAATGCGAAATGTGCCAGACTTTCAACTTAGCCAACCAATATTGAAAATGATAAAGTTTCCTATAAATCGCAATATAAATTGTGATTATTTTGTAACTATGTTCTTTCTCTGGATTTGTTTTTGTTCTTTTATACAAATACTTTCATTCCACTCAAATGCAAAGTGAAAAGCATTAGCTACGTTCTGTGATCTGTTAATGCTACATTTTGGTCTTGCTAGATTTTATATTAAGCGGGAGTTGGACTACATAGTTAGTTATTTAGCGATAGCGATAATACTAAATTATATATATCAGTCTATTCATTTCCAATGCCACGACTACTCATATGTATTTCTTTTCACTTTGAGCGATCATCATCGATACTAATTTTGCCTCGTGTTATTGTGGGGATATCACTAAGCTTTGTAACCAAGCTCATTTCAGCATCAATATACACCAACTTACTTACGCCGCCTGAAGAGGAAAATGAATAGCCAGTGAAAGTCAAAGGTTATACATTGAAGGGTTGTCGGCTGGACTATGACAGGTTTCGTCAATGGGAATGTCAGTATATAGTGAGGACGCAGACGACAGCGCGTTATACCGGGGAGACAGTTTGACACTGTCCGGAGGACGTGGACACACAATGTGTGACTTTACAGGTGTACTGAGTCATGCTCGACATCAAACGACTGTTGTCTGCTAACCTGTAATTAGGTACAGCTACACTCACCGTGAGACTGACTCCCTTAACGCGATCTAAACACTGCGTATAAAAGCTCAGATTTGCAGTACCGGGAACATAGTATTATTTGCGGATTGGACATAATCGTTTATTTCCCTTCCATTTGTTGAACCGTTGCATACATCCTCAGACGAATTCGAAGATATCAATAGGTTAAAAGCTTGAAATGGGCAGCACAAAATATCATTTTACCCAGTGAAGAGTTTGGTTGAATGTTCATGAAGCAAAAATACATTGAAGCGAAACTGTTCACGTCTACAACACTTTGACGACAATTTAATTTAGTGAACATGACTAAAATGATTCTAAACATTTACGCGCTGATTAATGTTCGTGAACTTCAATCGCGTGCAAAAAGAAGTCGGTTTAAAGCTTTGCAACAACATCGTTTAGGGGAGAAGCGATTTAGACATTTCCTCTGGTTTTCTGATAGTATAGATCGTTCTGCAAAGCCACATACCGTGACCTCCCGTTCAACAATACAGGTCATTTTAAAGGGCAAAGAGACAACACGGAATGACCACAGTGGCACCTTAATCTCTCCCACAGGTAGTCATCGATACGGGGAATAAATTAGAGCGAGCCAGATGAACCCATTGACCTCAAGCACACCATGAAAGGTAGATTTACCGACGGATAACAGGGATGGTTTCTACGACCCCATTTCGGGATAATGCAGAGATCAGTCATTGTAAATGGGTAATTGTGTTGGATGATGTCCTCATTGTATGGAGCTGCTAGGTTGGTTAATTGTTTGTTTATTTTACCACTCAAGATTAAGATATTTTAACGTGATTTTATATGAGAAAGTAAATAGATCGTGGGTGGTAAGTTTTGATGTGATGGTATACTTTAGAAAATGGTTTGTCGGGATTGATGAAGGTACAAAACAAATCATATACACGAACAGGCGTGTTGATGAAAGTGAAATACAAATGTACGATACATCTTAACATATTCAACTAAGGAAATGCTTTACAATAAAACTAGTCCTATATTTAATTAGTAACCATTTTTGATATTGAAAAATAAATTAATTTAGAACTCAGCGATTTATAGATACAATTTAGGGTTACTGTTGTGGAGTAAGTTGTAGGGGAACTTCAAATATTATAGGAAAATAGGAACAAAATAATCATATTCACAGAAGCCATTTTGCAAGAATTGATATTAAGGTAAGATTTGATTGTGTATTAAGCATTCGGACAAACAATGATATCCATATAGGTGATGCCATAGTTTTCCGAAAACGTTAAGATACACTCATACAAATTGTAAACTACCTGTCATCAGATAATTACAAGCTTACAATACTGTGTAACTGTCACTGGTGCTTTCATATTGTGTAAAATTGTTAAGAGCATATTGTGAATGTGCCATTGTGATAGTGTGATGTCGGTTAATGTTCTAGGTCCATGTTTCTTCTCATCCTTGATATAAGTTACAGTGAAGAACATAAATAGATTAGCAAGTTTGATGCTTAGATAATAATGCTTATTTATTTATTCCAAATTATCTGGGAATTCTCTGGTTCGTGTTAATACTTTCAGTGTGCACCAGTGATCATGGGGATACTGTAGAGGAAAATGAATGTGCAACATTCCTTCCTCTGTTACTTTTATATATTTCTTTAACAGTTAACCGACTTGTTCACCCAGTATGCTAACGGCGGAACTAATCGATATACTTAAAGATTTTATTAGCATTAATGCAATTTGAAAAATTATCATTTAGCTCATGTTTATGACTTCATTGATATATTGCGACAGTTTAATTATAAGTAATTGCGAAACATGTGCGAAATTCACAGCAAAGGAATCATGAGTTATGAGTTATGGCAGTTATACAATGAAATATTCAAGAGAAATATTTAATGAAACATACCAAAATACATAAATGTATCTGATAGTAGTTAACGCAATCTGTAATTCAACTTAACATCCTTGTGAAACAGGATTAGCAACGAGTATAAAATATAAGAAAAAATATTTTAAAAAAATAGTTGATCACAAAGCGTTGCCACATGTATTCAGATGTTGTAGTTTCATACTTTGTCCTAAATACAAGTTTCATTATGTTTTGTGCTTAGTCAGCCATTTACTCTACCGTATAATCCTTATTGGTATACAGAGATTATGAGGGAGTCAGCAGGGTTTCTATTCTTCTGCTTGTCTATTCAAATATTTACCAAAGCATATAACCCACGAGTTCATGACTTCTGAAAATATATTTTCAAAATTGAGCCCTCGTTTGTCCGTGACAATCCTACCGTGGCTTATCATTTAACCTAATGCTGATTTAATATTAGTGGACACTTTCCAGTTGAACTGCTTTTTACAGATAACTACGGATAATAAAAACTGACATGTAAATTTCGTATAACTTTGACCCTGTTTTATGTAAAAAGCAGTATCACCTTACAATAATGAAAGCCATAGTATTTTCTACGATCATAACAGAAATGTTGCAAATAACGGTTTTGAACTCCGACAAAAAGTCATCATCTAAATATCAGTTGTTTTCGTCATAAATAATTTTCTAAATGAATTCAAAATCAATCAATTATTGATACATTTTGGAAAGACGATAAGCGTACTATGCTTTGCCAAAACCATCCAATGTTGGCCTATCAGCGACCATTTCAACGTATATCATATAAATATCGCCGTATCGCAATTTTCACTATCATTCACCATGGGGGTATAATGCAGGGATTTATTCAATGGGTTGTTAGCCTGAAAGGACTATAAAGCGACATAGCATTCAGACATATCGCTATAAGTATACATAGATATAAATCGGATTAAACATATTTGAAAGCGATCGGTGAAGGGCAGTAGTGGGTATAACAATTCTTTGCTTGATCCCAAAACCTTATACCAACACATGGGTCGTGGTTATTATTGACCAATGTTTGGAAACATTGTATTTATATTCCTAAGTATTGAATACAAAGTGTCATCACCATTTTTTTCAGGAGTAATGACTACAAGTACCGATAAGTCCATAAGGAAAGATTCCAAACAATTAGTATTGCTGACAAGTAAAAAAACAGAATCATTCAATATCACTGACGAATGCAAAGTAAAAATTTCAAAGTATTCAGTATTATTGACATGATTCATGGTAAAGAAACAGAATCATTCAATACCTCTGACGAATGCAAATTAAAAATGTCAAACTATTCAGTATTGATGGCATGTTTCATGGTAAAGAAACAGAAATATTCAATATCATTGACGAATGCAAGAATAAAGGCTCAGAACATTCGGTATTGCTGTCGAGATTCAAAGTAAAAAAACAAAAGAATTGCACATCAATAACAAAAACAGAGCAGAATAACAACATAGCAGCTCGAAATATCAAGTTAATTTTGGTACTAATTAAGCCATGGCGTTGTCCGTTAAAGAATTTCTGTCTGATCGAACCGATTTGGATTGACCAATTAAGTGATGAAGTCTATGACGACTCCTTAACTAACATATACCAGTAAATCCTTGAAATAAATCGGTTACCAGTTTCACTCACATTACTAGACACACATACGATTATTCGGAAGGTTCACGATTTAGGATAAACGCATACATCTCATAGTTTGTATGACATGTCTTTCCTAAATGCCAAGGAGCGTCAAAAGTCTATATTTTGTATTCTTACATTCGTAGTCGAAGATATATTGGGCGGGTCCTAAATGCGGTAGATGTTCAATTAGTTATAAGTGAAACATATTGAAAGGATCATATAAAGCATGTATGCAGGTTATCATGAACTGTGAACTGTGCATATTTAATCCGGTTTCGATCAATCGTTTTAGACCGATTTAACTGTCACGTTTTACTCTTTACAAATCAAATGAATGAATCTTTTTTAAACTATGATTAAGACTGTGTTTCTTTACAAAGTCAATATGCTAATTGTACCCAATATCAATATTCAAAGTAATATACAATTTGTTCTGCCGCTTCATTTAAATTCAACAATGTATAAAAAGCTTAGTTTTGCCAATCCTTGCCACCTATGACCTAAGCTCACGCCTATAGGTGATAAAACTCTCATGTAAGGCCACATTCCATTACCAATCTGACCAATATTTGCCCAAGGCCAGGATTAACCATTCAGTTTTACGTTCACTAAGGCTAAAGCCGACGAGAAGAACCCCAGATCTAAGTAAATATATGCTTCGTATACCACGTTATTAGTTCGCAATGCCAAACTCTTTTGGGCTTCT
Source organism: Argopecten irradians irradians (assembly GCA_004382745.1). NCBI lineage: Eukaryota > Metazoa > Mollusca > Bivalvia > Pectinida > Pectinidae > Argopecten > Argopecten irradians. Next base: position 704,665 of record SAYR01005056.1, read on the forward strand.
GTGTCCTGCCATATAGTTTTTCGTTACTATAAAATTCAGTACTTATAGTGAAGATATTACTGCAAAGATTTGTTAGTTTGATAATGAAATACAAACAAATATATTCCCTAATGTGTTTTACATTATAAACCTACTTGCATAAATCTGAATGTTCTTATTTCTTTGTGGGATTTAAATAGTTCTTAAAACAATTAATCCTATAAAAATATAAATATAAATGATTTAAATATCTAGAAACAGGAGTTAGGCTGAAAAACAAATCAAATGGAAAGGTTCAACTATTTAACCTCACTAATAGGGTTATATTTCAATATGAAAACAAACCTGATGACGCGTCATAAGATCTGATGAAATGTGATTAACTATCTTTTGAAACGTTCATAAACAATTTAAATGACTTCTGCTGATACAACCAAAATATTGAAATAGAAAAGGAACTCAGATTTCCAACTGATACAATAAAATAGACCTACTGTGTTTCTTAAGTGAAATCTAGTTTTGAACAGGTAAGATTGTTACACGCTTACTGCTCCGATAAGTATTAGGCATATAATATATTCTCTTGCCTAGAGCGGTACACATTCAGATTGAGTCAGATAAATGTTGATAGGTTAAAGTTTCATAAGTCAAAAATATATAGACTTGCCTGTTGAAATGCAAACAAACATTCTAGTTCATAACCCTATAAAAATCATGTAATAAAACAGCAAGGTCACTTCAATTCAGGAAACAACTGTCATAAAGAGTTATAGATAATTGCGCATCTTACTACAGACATATAGTCACACTATTTAGTTTCGTTAAAAGAAATGCTATGACGATGACGTGAACTCTGTTATGACATGTTGCGATTATACTAGTATCGACTGGTATTATGCAATTATTGAAAACTAATTCTGCTTTATTCATTACTGAGTGTTTTACCAGCTAGCAACAAAACAGCCATTTCACGATCATCGTGTGGTATACACTAAATTGGTATTGCTTGCTATGCTTAAGATATATTGCATGTTCATATATTTATAATCGAAATAAGTATAAGACAATTGGTAGGCGTATTAAAAACAATGGCAATATGCTAATTAGAATTGTTCTTCTTTTCCATTGATTTGCATAGCCTCACCGTCGTTCTGGTACATACGGTTGCAGTGTAGTTACCGATTTGCCAGCCATGCTCTTCGTTGAAATCAAATTCACCCGTGTCTTTTGTACATTGTTTCAAAGCAAAGCTTGGTATCAGTCAAAAGTCACAAAATTATGCATTCGTAAAGAATGGAGTCGGTCATTCATCATTTTAATCCGTATTTTACATATATGCTCGCGGGTTGTCAAGATGTCATGGTATTTGCATGTTTAGAAATTTAGCTTTCCGTTTAAACGGTGAAGTTTATCCTGTGTCTGGGATTACAATTGTTACAATTTAACAAAACAACAGATTAGTTCGGTATACTGCATTACAAATCAAGTTGCTCTAAAATGTGATTCAAAGAGGGGAAACGAATGAAAATATTAAGTGTTACGTGACTTCTTTGCAACTAGTACATATAGTCTTGTTCTGTTCTTCGACATCAGTAACTATGCGAATCTAAGTGAATTTAAGTAATTTCACGTTCACCTATTCATATTTTGTCATATTAAAAAGTTCATTCTACAAATGAGTTAATTGTACAGTGACGAATGTCCTCAATGGATCTGGGTAGCTTCGTTTAGCATATAAAATTACTCTTGCATTATATATCTTAGTAAACGTTACACTATAAAATTGCCATTCTGGACCATAAACCCCATGTAACTTATAGCGTCAAATATATAGCTTGAACGATTAAGTGCTTTGACAGAAATGTATCTTTAGCTACATATATATGCTATCTAACCGTGTATTCAATAAGTTGTGAAAGGTATCTATTTCAAAATGTATTATTGAATTATTAAAACTTTATTCCAAGTGACTTTCAGCCATATTTTGTTTGTGTAATATTTTGTTTAAAAACAGTCAGTAATGTTTTGATCCCCTAAGAGTCCTTAAGAGATAGCAATGGCAGATGCAATATGAAACTCCTTTCTGACTCAGACCTCCTTACAACCGTTTGTTGGATATGACTACTATGACCAGTAGAGTCACCTTGCCCCGTGGTCAAGGTTTATTTTTTATAGAACGGATGATTCAGAGTGGACAATGGGACAGCATGTCAACATATGACTGACTTCCTTGTACTGAATGGCAGCTTTAACAAGTCAATGTTTTCATAGCAGAGGACGTATTTGACAAGTCTGCAGACAACGATACAATATTTAAATCCTATTTCAGAAAGATTTTATCAAATACCGTCGTCGTACCCTATGCCAATGAATAAAAGTTATCGTTATATGAGATGCAACAAGACCGAAACTTAAAATGCGACACAATTCCGAATATATGAATGTGGAAATGCAACAGATGTATAGGTCACGGACTTGAACATGTTTATAACGGAATATTCTCTAAGTTACATTTTAGATATTCGATGACATTTTCCATCAAGCAAATACGACATTGCATAACGTCAATATTAAACTATATACGAAATGATATAAACTAATGGGGGTTAAATTGTTTTTGCTAGAATACCTATTTTTTGTGCAATCGTGTGTCTAAGACTTTGATTTAATATACTTCTAGATTAACTTATAAATATAGATTATGCAATATACAGCTGCTTCAAAAGTACACTACCATCACATGAAAACGTGTTCATTAGCGAGGAAAATTAGGGAAAAGCTGTATTGTTCCCGAAATTGGAAATGTTGCATTTTTCAAATAGTTTTTTTATTGTTCTGAAGGTTGGTTTGTTTTGAATGTGTTTCAATATTTTCACACGCTTGTATAGTTATGTGACTGGTATATTTTTTAATTACATGTTCCACATTCAACAAAAGCGACACGTAATGGACTCGACATATGTTAACTGTGTGGACATCTGTAAACTGTCAGAGATGGGGAGATATGGAGACAGACCACGATTTGTAGTGGGTGTCTTATGGCACTGATACCTGATCTATAGCTGGTGACAGAGGACAAAACCTGTCAAACAAACGTATATATGATCCCAAGTAGTAAGTGGAAAGGCAAGGTAAATATTCACCCTGTTTGTTAACAGTATAATTATGTTCGTAAAAGAGCTCACCGTAGTCCATATACACTACGCTTACGCACTTTTCTCCACAGGTGACTGTGTATTTGCTATGGCCCCATATAACTCAACCATCTGGTTTCCACATATTATAATATCATCTTAATTTTTAAAAATGTATAACTCATTTTCTTACCTGGAATTAGAGGTGATGTAAAATGATGTATATCCACGAATTTTAGACACACTTTTTTAAAGTAAATCCCAAATTTGTGTTACCTGTGCATATATGTCCAGGTGTAGGTGATAACTTAGTACAGGTATCACAAGTTTACCTGTTCGGTCAGTAGTATATCCCTATATAGTTAAGGCTACTGTACTTGGAGCCGGAGCACACCCATCTCTATACACACGAAAGGCAACTCTGGTCGTACTGTGATGTCAACCGCGACGACCAGTCATGGGTGACGTTTACTCTCACCGCGCATGACTGATGATGGCCTCAAGGGAGAAAATGGCTCGAGGGAACGTCTCGGCAACGCTTTGTTCACACCCAACACTTTAACACTTACAACTGCAACTATTGTTCAATGTGAACAGTGGGTATTTATTCTGCGTCAATCATAATTAATAAAGTGCCGGGACGCGCCATTTGTATATAGAATTACTCGTTCGAGGTAACAAAAATAAACATCCGATAGATTTGTATTATAATAATACGTTCAGATTATTTCTTAAGCTTGGAGTACTTTTCAATATGCCTACTGGAGAATTATTGTACATTTAGTCTTGCTATTCATGGCTATTTAAATCTTGTGTCTGGAAATTGAATTCTGTGATTATTAATCCTTAACAAAATATTATCATTAGTAACGGTTGTTTAGATTTAAAGACTGTTGGTATAATTTGTAGTTTTATCACGTACAATGTTAGCACACATTTTGCCTTTTGATGAATGGGCGCATATGTAGAGTAAGGTTTGTATACTTTTTTATTATGCACATAATAAACTAACAAAAATAACCACAACTACTTTTAAGAGTTTTCACAGCGACGTTGCATTCGATATGTAATGTTTCTGTAAACAGTACGCTAAGCAGGCCGTATGGCTACATAACATATGAAAAAATGTAATTAAATATAAATCGAGCTATTCCGTTATTGCCAACTGCAGATTAAGGAAATAATAAGAACTTTATTAAGAAACCACGGAGACATTTTAACTACTAAATAATGTTAGAAAGGTTGGCAGATTTATCGTATTTTTGTAATACACTTTACTTTTTGAAATAATTATTCTATATATGTGCAATTATGAACATACATTGATGTTTTTCAGAAGTGACAGAATCAAGATTCTACCTCCGATTTTTTTTAAATCTCAAGAACTCACAGCTTTGATTACACAAAACGTGGCACCGGCCTGAAAGTCTTTGTCCCTACAGGTAGGGCGTTGGAATAATGCCTGCTGTCTCCATTGCATGATCGTAAACGATTACTAAAGTATGGATTTTACCTTTTCTCCTTTCCCTTTCTTTCTTCCTGACTTTCTTCATTTTATTTTAACGTGTACCTGCACATGGCCGATATTTTATGCCTAGTCTTCAGCATTCACCACTTTTTGTGTCGTAAACAATGAAAACTGAAGACAAAAATGTATCGTACATAAACAAAACATCCATAATATCATTGACAACAGTGATGTTTTTGTGCAGATGGCTATGCAGATGTTATGCAGATATAACACAAAAATCTGAGTGTTTTCCAAATAAACCGCGACGCAGTTTATAATGAGAGTACAGTCAAAGGTTTTGTGTTATGTGTCCATAACATAAAAAGCTATTCAAATTAACCAGTATAATTCAAATACCTAACGATAATCTCTTCAATTTGTATAATAAATCGTAACGCCGTTATCTCAGCTAATCAAAAACGACATAACAAACGGTGACGGCGTTTGTCTTTGATTGGTTGATAAAGTAAATGTTAAAGCCAATAAAAATGCTCGTTACAAGCCAATTTAACTATTTTTATAATACTACAGTTGTATGTACAGTGCATTTTGGTTTTGAAATATCGTAAAATATTGAATTCAATATTATCTGATACCAAAGTCACATTCGACTGAATTTCGGGCTGGTCGCAATCTGCCGTAGCGATTTGAGTTCATCTAATCGAGTTATTATTATATATTATTGTCAATCAATTATACAAGAATGCAGAAGGCAATTAAATACACTTGTAAAAAATAGGGTTCGTCAAGGCAATGCCCTCTCACCGTCATCATTATTCAAGTTAAACCAATTTACACGTATCGATGGTCTGGCCAATGTCACAACTACCTCGTAATGATTGAATTATTATTATCAAATTCGATGAAGCTATATGTTCACTTTTTACTATATTTTATTTTAAAATCACGATTACACATTGTAGCCAAACAATATATTTTTAAAATCATCCTTGGGTATTGTTTTGGTGATAGTCTGTTGTTTAGTTGATGCCATTAACTCATAAGATGGTAGATATGGTTTTTTATGTTGTGATAAAGATAATTTCTTCGCAACATACAATTGCATGTTACTTCAGAGGACTCGGATGTTTTTTCAGATTCACTGTTAACAGTCAGATGAGCGCCCGCCGCTGTAAGAATTGCTCCCTCATCAAAATATACCATAGTCTATAAAAGTGCTCCTGCTAAGCGGCCAACACAAATGGAGTTGGGCGAACCCTGCAGGTAGGGCGTTAGAATTGTACCTACTGCCCCTATTGCATGATCGTAAAAATTTACTAAAATTTAGGATCTTATCTTCTCTCTTCTTCCTAACTGACTTTATCTTTCCTAATGCCTACATTGGCACCGCCTCATTTTTTGCCTTGAGTTGAGCGTTCGCCCCTGTGAGGAAGGCTCTGGGTTCTGTCCCCTGGCCGAGACATACCAAAGTCTATAAAAGTGGTAGTTTCTGCGCCTGCTTAGCGTTCAGCATACAGGGAGTGGGACGATTAATTCGCCCGTTGTCTGTATAATATGACCGGGTGGGGTATGTTGCTTGCTGTCTTAGGCGGCATGTTTCAGTGATATAGCACTATAAAAAGGGCAACAGTTCCACTATACAAGAAGACACAACATGAATATACTGCAGTCTCCCAAAACATGCACCTCGCACAATATACACGCAACACACCGCATACATTGGAGGCCGTCCTTACTTGACCATATCTGTTAATAGGACGTTAATTAATCAAACAAACAAAAGGCGAACGTTTTCTGGTATCAGTATAATGTGACCGGGTGAGATGTGTTTTTTCCGTATATATCGCGGCATGTTTCGACACTATCAAAAAGGTAAAGTTCCTCTATTACAGGGATATGTTGATGTAGATAAAAACTGTACAAAATAAGAAAATGAATGCCTAAAGTGTTGAAAAATGACAACTTTACACAATAGTTTTACGTTATGTACTTAATGTCAGCTGTGCGTACAAGAGGTTTTATACATTATTTCACCGATACGTGCTTATAATTGTATGGTTTTACTACAAGGAATTAAATGCTGATCAAACTTACTGGTGGTACTTCCGGCTTTGTGTGATAGAAGTAAATATTTGTTTAATTTATTAACGTAAGGTGCCGAAGTAGTTCATCAAATGGTATCATAACTACATCCATCTGCCATTTTTTAATTTTGATATTCCTACTGATTTTGAGGTGCTTATTAATCCAATTCTATCTAAAACGACAGAATAAAATATCAATGTACCTATGTCAGGTAAAACCACCATTTAAAACCCTTTGACTGACTCTGCAGGCTGAATATTTGTGTGTAACGAGTAAGATGTGTTTATCAACCATGAACGAATTATTTGCTTAGTTGACCACCGTTCAATGCGATGAACGCTGGTCTGTTTTCGGACAATGTAGGGTGGGGTTCAGTACTGGCGGTAAATATTTGCGATGTTAGAGAAATAAACATCTTCCAATATGGTATATTTCAGTCGATTCTGAATCTTAAGATCATTTGATAGTTTTTACGACTATTACATATATTAATGCAAACACAACACAAACAGATACATCTTTTCGAAATTCTAATTTACATATCGCAAATACATCAGCAAAAGGTGAATGTACAAATGCATTAACTGCACACTGCAGCAGGTTTCTTGTCAGCAAGGTTAAAAAATCTAAAACATTATGATAGAAGGAACCTGAATTTGAAAAGAGAAGATGATTCAATGAACAAAAAAAAACAATAATCTATATATAATACAATCTGTATAGGTAGTATGAACGTGATATATTTTCCAATTTTTATTTTAATTATTATTATTTGTCATTTTATGTTTATACAATTCGCAACATCATATCAGAGGTTATATGTGAAATCAGGTGTTGTATTTTGCCTTAATCAACGGGAGACAACTCTCAAATGAGTTTATCTTTTCGTATCGAACTGTCGATTCCTAGTAACGAACTAAATCATCACATATATGTCCTGAAAATGACCTAAATACTTTACTAAACTGTTGACTGTCACTTATGTTCGGGTAAATTCATAATATATCAGAATAAGTTATATTTTAATAGTATTATTAAATATAAACTCTTCCAAACTTCTGTTCCTGTGGGGTCATGACAGCGAGCCTTCATATGACAACTGAACAATCAAAGCTTTCGGGTACCGCGCGTGACTTTGAATTTTTGATTATGTATGCTACGACATTAGCTAAGCCATTGAATAGGTGCACGTACGTTTGCGAGCACGAGGCGTGACTACATAATGTCTAGCGATGGGCCAATGCAAGAGCGACCTTAAACCACACAAAAGACAATCGAAATGATCGTTATAGCCAAGTATGCAAGTGTTAAATAGATAAACCTACGAAAGTGGTCTTATTAAGGAGGTAGTCTTTATACAGAGGTGGTTGCAAAAGCAGGGATTCCTTTATTACTTTCTATCCGTTTACTTAAAGTCCCAATATGTAATCGTAATATTTTTAATCGTAAATACCAAATCTTGCAAAATGAAAGACAAAGATACAAAGGCTGTTTTCTGAAAAACACATTTACATGTTATACTTGTATATATTTTCAATACGCATATTTGTCAAAATTGTACACATTTGAACAAAATTAAATAAATATAAATTTAAGGATCATCGATATTTAGTTTGTAGAACAATCATTAAAACATATTGGGAATTAAGTATTGGAACACTGTGCTGATAGTGCAGGGGTATATACCTTGTCACATATACACCAGTTGGTATTGCTGTTTTATGATATTAAAATGGCGATCACAATGACATGTTACGCATTACATTTCATATTTACATCTATAATTTGTGTACTTCACTTACATTGCAAAGTGTCTCTAATCAGGAAACTCTTAAATGCAATTTGTTCTGCGTTATGTTCCGTGAATATAACTTCTTATTGAATGTTTCTTGTCTTCCATGATTAATACATTCAATTAAGCCTTGAAGTATATTTCTAATGGTTCTATTGCAGGTTAAATTTGAGTAGGATACCGAATTTTGGAAGGGACATCGAAGCGGTCCATTTAACAAATACCGATATTTGTTTCTCAACTGGTGAATCACTGGCCTACTAAAACAGTTGTTTGATCATTTCTAATCATTTTCTCATCATATTTTAATCCACGTGGTTTCAAAATATGCGTGACATTTCTATCTATCGAAAAATAAAGTTGAATAGCTTTGTAAAAATAGCAAAATAATGTATCATAGTTATCTAAAGGCTAGCAGGAATGTTCTTAATTACGTTCTGGAAGTTCCGCCGAAAAAAGTACATTACGTGCGGCATTGAAACAAGGCCGACATTACGATAACTGAGAACACATTTGGTAATCCATCCTTGGTTTCTGTTTGGCTACAGATGTTGACAAAGTCTCGTACAATCGAAGATTACCATTGTGAGGATTGGAAAAGCCAAGAATACAACTCCGGCCACACCGATCACTTGGGATGAAGGACGACTGTCTTGTGCGCATGTCTTCTTGCGAACGGAAGCTATAGGTAAAATTAAAGTAAATATATAATACAATTTTAAACATTTTAGGACATTTATCTTCCTTGTATTCCTGTGATAATAGTACAATGCATTGATAATTTCATTGATATTTCAATGATATAATAGCCAAACAATTACAGATTGATGAGAGTACAGTGCGACTTGAATGTGTTCATAATATAAATAAACCTAGTTATTTACAGTAATTTAATGGGTTTTTCCATGGCTGTCTGAATGTTTACATCGTTATAACAACTAATCAATGGCGACGTTACAGACAACAATACCTAACTCATTAAGACGGTAACACATTCAATGATGAGTGCTTGTTACAGGCAATATTGAAATATGCAAAGATAAAGGTGAATATAAACTTAGTACATTAAATAGAAAATTGAAAAAATGTCACTATTGTACATACACGAGAGTGAAGATTTGTTCACTGAGAGTTGTGATTTCAGCTCCTGGACAACTTTCTGTATTTGGGGACTCGTCATGTTGAAGGAAAGCTTTGTCGGGACGCATGGGCAACAGGGTACTATGATCTGACCTTTGAAAGATAATTTTACCAATTATGTACTAAGCAAACGTGGTCAAGGAACATGAAATGCCTAATATAAACCTCTTAAGAATCCACGAATATGTCATGTTGTTCATTAGCACAGGCAAATCCATTTAAACCATTTATGTTGGATAATCGCATGTTGAATTGAAATGGCTCGTATTACATGTGTTAAGTACCATGAATGAATTATTTTTCAAAATTAGAACATGTTTCTTGAATCAGGTAAATACATATACAAGTAATTTTGTTTCTTCAAATACAACAACTTATTTTATTGCATACCCCTTTTGAAGATCAATAAATTTTAGGCTAAAAAGGTTCCAAGCCGCGCAGAGTCCTTTATTTGAATTAGTGTGGTCCAGCTATTATAAAATACTTGAGTTTCTATTCGCCAAACTTACTTCCCTTTGTGTTATTTTAACAATAATATTGGCGTTCAACGAAGGGAAATAACTCTAATATATTATAATGGAATGATCGGTGGATGTGTCAGTTGTCAACGTACGCGTGTCACTAGGCACTTCTGTCATTGACGATGTTCTGATTGTAATGGCAGTGGTCGTTGAAGTGGTTGTTGGAAAAGATGCAGGTGCCGCAGTTGATGAAGTAGTTGTTGGGATTGATACAGTGGTAGTTGCTGAGGTGGTTGGAGGAATAGTAGCAGTGGTAGTTTTTGAATTGGTTGTTAGAATAGATGCAGTGGTAGTTGTTGTTGAAGTGGCTGTTGTAGTGGTAGAAGTGGTTGTAGGACACGTTCGGATGATTGAAGTAGTGAATCCATCCGTAGTAGAGCAATCCGGCCAGGTACCTATATTAACATTAATTTTAAATATGTTACTTTCATAGAGTGCAAACTATTTTAATAATATGTTGACAACATTGCAAACATTTAATGATGCTCTACCGATACTCTATCAAAACCAGGAACACACGAAAAAGTATTTTTCTTCGGTTATATAGCAATACAAGAGTCATCCTCGTTATTCCAGGGGTTCCGATCACTTACGATCTCTACATCCCTGGACTATATCATAGCAAAACTGGAGGCAACAGAATAGAACAGGTAGTTCAGTCCTTTGTGGTTGACTGTGTGGCTTTGATGTTAGGCGTCGCTCTCTCTGTAGTCTTCAAAGGAAATCTTTGCTAGCCTGTGGTTGGTCAAATCTTTTCCGCTGAGCTACCTTCTATTTCACTATGAGATAGTCTAGGTGTGTAGAGATCGTAAGTGATCGGAACCACTGGAGTATCGAGGACGCATAAGAGTGTCCCACTATACAAGACGGTATAACATAAATATACTGTTAATAGGACGTTAATTAATTAAACAAACAAACAAATTAACTAACAAAATAATTAATATTTTTGAATTGTGCTCAATAGCTTCTTTCTAAACATATTTATTAGTAATTGATAATAAAATCATCCGTCTAAAAATCCATTAGGTTACCTTTTCCACAAACCACTTACCTATACTATTAAGAGTATTTGTAATGACATTGGTTTTAACTCCATGACAAGGAAAGCTGAATGCTGTACATGTGACCATGCGGATTAAAGTCATCTGAAAATGAACAAATCAAGCATAATATATCATCTTTCAAAAATGTCTGTTTGGAATAAACGAAGTCTCTACTTTTTTACCTTGGCAAATCATTCGTAGAGTACGTTGCATAACAATGTCAGCTGTTTCATCGTTGTTAGAGACAGATATTTCCCAGAGACAGACTGTAAAGGACACTTATTGTTTATCGAATAAGCATTGTTGTGTATGCATGTGTTTACAAAATGCTACAATATGTTACACCAAACACTACACTAGAGTATCAACTATGCAAATGACTGAAAAAAATCAGTTGGTGGAGCTTCCTCTTCATCAGAATGTAAGGAGCGAGTTTAGGGCTAACCGGAAAAAATGATTACGTCATTACTTCTGGCAGTGACGTCATATATTTCAAATAGAGTTCTAGCAGCAAGAGGGTTGTTTGAAGTATATACAGGAACAGTAAGACCAGTTTGATACTAATATCTGCTTATTAGGAATAAGATAAAAAAAATCCCCGGTATTGCCTCCTCTTTATTTCTTGAATCAATAACAACTATCATGTTCTATACCAAAAGTATATTTATGATAAAACACTAGATAAAAAGTGGGGTCATTCAGCTCAAACTCGCATTGGGTAGCCATTTTTAAATAAGTTGTATTTTGCATCGAAAACTACCGAAATTCTATGTATTTTTTTGTATTGATAACTAAATTTTAATCTGGTTTTCAATTGCCATCTAGGAAAATAACCGTTCAGAAAAAAATATATATTCTTTGAAAATTCATATTTAACTAGCCAACCAGTGGCCCGGAAGAGTATTTTCTGTAATCCATCTTCTAATATAAACAAGGGTCATTTCGAAGAGTTTTTTTTTTCGTTTATTTAGTTGGTCTTGTATAGAAAATAAATAAACATATACAATACAATCGTAATTGCATAGCGATTTTATTCAATGCGGGGAGACTGTATGTTTGTATGCAAATAGAATGATAGAAGTGATAACCGCTATTTCTTCTCCGTTTTCTCCAAACTTGTTTCAAACAATGACATATTTATATGACGTCAAAATGTGTTGTACAAAACATGACGTCGTCTTTTGGCGTTTATTTACGGTAGCATTTTTTCTATGAAAACTCTTACCCCAGTACAATCCCACCAATCATTTCTTTCAAAACTCCACATCGTGTAAGCGACTGGATCCTCCAGGTGTATTATCCTATGTAGTGTCGTGACACTTCCTCTCTCGAACGGGCCGTACAGCTCTGAGGTCTGGCTCACTCCGGCTCTGTCACGTATGCCGATTGGGAACCGGCTTCCGGAATTAGAATATTCATCATATCCTGTAGTTACCTGTATTTTCCAGCGGTCCTCTGAAAGACAAAATAATGCCAAAAGGTTATAAAATTATGTTCTCAAATCGAAAGCAAAGTCTTTAAGAAAATAAAGTTTTATATACACATATAAGAAAAATTAAAAAATAAAACACAACAACCTTCCTCTGGTACTTTCGCCATTTCTGGATAGCTATTCAGAATATAAATCTGCAAACACATAAATATGTAAATAATTGTATAAATACGGGATTTAATACTTGTGTCGATTCCGACTTATAACCACAAGCACTCCACCTTTGGAAAGCGCATTCGAATCTCATGTGGGGCAGTTAACGGGTACCGACCGCTGGTCGGTGATTTTTCTTCGGGTACTCCGCTTTTCCTACATCAACAAACCTGGCCAAGTATTTATAATCCCGTATATATACAGCTGTATTACATATAGGGATTTGGATTTCGTTTTTATGTTAACCATGCTTGTCTGGAGCAATTCCTCTAAGAATATATTCTATGGGCGGCGTTAGCGCCCATATTGAATATATTCTTAGAGGAATTGCTCCATAAAGCATGGTTACATAAAAACGAATTCAATCCCTATATTTTACACTCGCATTGAATTTTTTTATTTATATTTTATACAATAAAATCGTCATTTGAAAGTGACGTAATTATTCAATAATGTCGTGTCAAAGTGGAGGAGCTTACTCAATTGACAGCGATGATGACGCTTACGTAAGGTAGAATTATTCATCGCGACGACAAAAAAGTCCAATGTATTTTTAGTGTAAAATAAACATGACAACAAAGTAAATTTCAGATATAATTTTATTTAATCAGATCAGAAACTTTAAATCATATTCATTTTGCTAAGTTAATATATTGCGTATAACATAAGAATTTGTACACGCCACATGTGTGAACTCGGTGACGCGTTATGTGCAGCGAGGCGAAGCTGAGACACGCTTACACACTTGAGTTTGTTGAAGTTGTCAAACACCGATTTTCAAAGTAGCTCATGTGTTTGAGATGTCGTCTGACTTGACGATATTAATCCTTTGGAGCCAATGTGATTCGCCATCGATAGATGAAACAATCACCATTGTGTTGACGATAGATACAAGTATTTGTGGTGACGCGTAACTGTCAACACGTGGATTATTAGCGGTGCATGTTTTATAATACACATGATTAAATTCTCAAAGAACAAAGACAAGAGGATATGTTTATAACTGACCTCTTCAGAGGTGCTCCGTCGTCCACACAAGGCTCGATCTGGGACGAGACCACGCAGAACGAGTATGTTTACATTTGACACCCATCATTTTTAACAAAATGAAAGAACGTCTCCCGGTCGGATATTTTTCCGTTTCTTCTTTATACAATTGTTAATTTAAAAATTGTTTGAATATATAATATAAAAAACATGTATATATTGTTTACATTTTTTCCAAAAATTCTATGAAAACAACAATATACACGTAATATGTTGGCGTCAAAATGTAAACAGAACCATGTGTTTTCTTTTAAAAAAAAAGTAGTCCTTTTACGTTGCACAGAAATTTTCATACGCAATTCAAGTTCATATGTTACCATGCAGTTATGGTAAACAAAATCGGCTAGTATTAGCGTATAGTGACCAAGCTAGCAAGTGTAAAATATATTTATATGTTTGCAGATTTATATTCTGAACAGAAATGGCGAAAGTACTAGAGGAAGGTTGTTGTGTTTTATTTTTTTAAATTTTTTTATATTGGTATATAAACTTTATTTTTCTTAAAGACTTTGCTTTCGATTTGAAGACATGATTTTATAACCTTTTGGCATTTTTTCTTCTTCAGAGACGCGCTGGAAAATACAGGTAACTACAGGATATGGTGAATATTCTAATTCCGGAAGCCGGTTCCCAATCGTCATACGTGACAGAGCCAGAGTGAGCCAGACCTCAGAGCTGTACGGCCCGTTCGAGAGAGGAAGTGTCACGACACTACATAGGATAATACACCTGGAGGATCCAGTCGCTTACACGATGTGGAGTTTTGAAAGAAATGATTGGTGGGATTGTACTGGGGTAAGAGTTTTCATAAAAAATGCTACCGTAAATATACGCCAAAAGACGACGTCATGTTTTGTACAACACATTTTGTCATATAAATATGACTATGACGTCATTGTTTGAAACACGTTTGGAGAAAACGGAGAAGAAATAGCGGTTATCACTTCTATCATTCTATTTGCATACAGTCTCCCCGCATTGCATAAAATCGCTCTGCAATTACGATTGTATTATATATGTTTATCTATTTTCTATACAAGACCAACTAATTAAACGGAAAAAACCCTTCGAAATGACCCTTGTTTATATTAGAAGATGGATTACAGAAAAATACTCTTCCGGGCCACTGGTTGGCTAGTTAAATATGAATTTTCAAAGAAATATATTTTTTTCTGAACGGTTTATTTTCCTAGATGGCAATTGAAAACCAGATTAAAATTTAGTTATCAATACAAAAAATACATAGAATTTCGGTAGTTTTCGATGCAAAATACAACTTATTTAAAAATGGCTACCCAATGCGAGTTTGAGCTGAATGACCCCGTTTTTTATCTAGTGTTTTATCATAAATATACTTTTGGTATAGAGCATGATAGTTGTTATTGACTCAAAAATAAAGAGGAGGCAATACGCGGGGATTTTTTTATCTTAATTCCTAATAAGCAGATATTAGTATCAAACTGGTCTTACTGTTCCTGTATATAACTTTCAAACAACCCTCTTGCTGCTAGAACTCTATTTGAAATATGAACGTCACTGCACAAGTAATGACGTATATCATTTTTTCCGGTTAGCCCTAAACTCGCTCCTTACATTCTGAATGAAGAAGAAGCTCCACAACTGATTTTTTTCAGTCATTTGCATAGTTTGATACTCTAGTGTAGTGTTTGTTGTAACATATTGTAGCATTTTGTAAACACATGCATAACAACAAATGCTTATTCGATAAACAATAAGTGTGCTTTACAGTCTGTCTCTGGGAAATATCTGTCTCTAACAACGATGAAACAGCTGACATTGTTATGCAACGTACTCTACGAATGATTTGCCAAGGTAAAAAATAGAGACTTCGTTTATTCCAAACAGACATTTTTGAAAGATGATATATTATGCTTGATTTGTTCATTTTCAGATGACTTTAATCCGCATGGTCACATGTACAGCATTCAGCTTTCCTTGTCATGGAGTTAAAACCAATGTCATTACAAATACTTAATAGTATAGGTAAGTGTGTTTGTGGAAAAGGTAACCTAATGGATTTTTAGACGGAATGATTTTATTATTAATTACTAATAAATATGTTTAAAAGAAACTATTGAGCACAAATTCAAAATATATGCTTCATTATTTATTTTAGTTTGTTTTTTGTTTGTTTTGTTTAATTAATTAACGTCTATTAACAGTATATTTATGTTTTATACGGTCTTGTATAGTGGGAACATCTCTTATGCGTCGATACTCAGTGGTTCCGATCACTTACGATCTCTACACACACTAGACTATCTCATAGTGAAAATAGAGGGTAGCTCAGCGGAAAAGATTTGAACCAACCACAGGCTAGCAAAGATTTCCTTTGAAGATGTACAGAGAGAGCGACCGCTAACATCAAAGCCAACACAGTCAACCACAAAGACTGAACTACCTGTTCTATTCTGTTGCTCCAGTTTTGCTATGATATAGTCCAGGGATGTAAAGATCGGTAAGTGATCGGAACCCCTGGAATAACGAGGATGACTCTTGTATTGCTATATAACGCAAGAAAAATACTTTTTCGTGTGTTCCTGTTTTTGATAGAGTATCGGTAGAGCATCATTAAATGTTTGCAATGTTGTCAACATTATTATTAAAATAGTTTGCACTCTATGAAGAGTAACATATTTAAAATTAATGTTAATATAGGTAACCTGCCGGATTGCTCTACTACGGATGGATTCACTACTTCAATCATCCGAACGTTCTAAGACACACTTCGCTTTACTACAACATCCTACACCACTTCTACCACTACAACAGCCACTTCAACAACTAACTACCACTGGCATCTATTCTTACACAACTCACTTCAGCATACCATGCATGTATCCCAACAATACTTCATCAACTGCGGCACTGCATCTTTTCCAACAACACACTTACAACGACACTGCCATTACATCAGAACATCGTCAATGACAGAAGTGCCGTAGCGACACGCGTACGTTGACACTGACACATCCACCGATCATTCCATTATAATATATTAGAGTTACTTCCCTTCGTTGAACGCCAATATTATTGTTAAAAATAACACAAAGGGAAGTAAGTTTGGCGAATAGAAACTCAAAGTATTTTATAATAGCTGGACCACACTAATTCAATAAAGGACTCTGCGCGCTTGGAACCTTTTTAGCCTAAAATTTTATTGATCTTCAAAAGGGGTATGCAATAAAAATAAGTTGTTGTAGTTTGAAGAAACAAATTACTTGTAATATGTATTTAACCTGGATTCAGAAAACATGTTCTAATTTTGAAAATAATTCATTCATGGTACTTACACATGTAATACGAGCCATTTTTCAATTCAAAATGCGATTATCCAACATAAATGGTTAAATATGGATTTGCCTGTGCTAAATGTACAAACATGACATATTCGATGGATTCTTAAGTGGTTTATATTAGGCATTTCATGTTCCTTGATCACGTTTGCTTAGTACATAATTGGTTAAATTATTTCAAAGGTCAGATCATAGTACCCACTGTTGGCCATGCGTCCCGACCAAAGCTTTTCTTCAACATGACGTCCCCAAATACAGAAGTGTCCAGGACTGAAATCACAACTCTCAGTGAACAAAATCTTCAACTCTGCTGTATGTACAATAGTGACATTTTTCAATTTTCTAATTAATGTACTAAGTTTATATTCACCTTTATCTTTTGCATATTAAATATTGCCTGTAACAAGCACTCATTCATTGAATGTGTTACCGTCTTTATGAGTTTAGGTATTGTTGTCTGTAACGTCGCCTTGATTATTGTTATAACGATTAAACATTCAGACAGCCATGGAAAACAACCATTAATTACTAGTAAATAACTAGGTTTTTATTTATATTATGAACACATTCAAGTTCGCACTGTACTTGCTCATAAATCTGTAATTTGTTTGGCTATTTATTCATTGAAATATCAATGAAATTATCAATGCATTGTACTATTATCACAGGAATACAAGTAAGATAGACTGTCAAAATGTTTAAAATTGTATTATATATTTACTTTAATTTTACCTATAGCTTCCGTTCGCAAGAAGACATGCGCACAAAGACAGTCGTCCTTCATCCCAAGTGATCGGTGTGGCCGAGTTGTATTCTTGGCTTTTCCAAATCCTCACAATGGTAAATCTTCGATTGTACGAGACTTTGTCAACAGTCTGTAGCAAACAGGAACCAAGGATGGAATTAGCCAAATGTGTTTCTCAGTTATCGTAATGTCGGCCTTGTTCAATGCCGCACGTAATGTACTTTTTTCGGCGGAAACTTCCAGAAGCGTAATTAAGATACATTCTGCTAGCTTAAATAATACTTATGATACATTATTTTGCTATTTTTACAAAGCTATTCAACTTTATTTTTCGATAATAAGAAAATGTCACGCATATTTGAAACCACGTGGATTAAAATTATGATGAGAAAATGATTAGAATGATCAAACCAACTGTTTTAGTAGGCCAGTGATTCACCAGTTGAGAAAAAATATCGGTATTTGTTAATGACGCGCTTTCGATGTCCTTCCAAAATTCGGTCTCCTCAAATTTAACCTTGCAATAGAACATTAGAAATATTACTTCAAGGCTTAATTGAATGTATTAATCATGGAAAGACAAGAAACATTCAATAAAGAAGTTATATTCACGGAACATAATTGCCATTTTACGAGTTTTCCTGATTAGAGACACTTTGCAATGTAAGTGAAGTACACAAATTATAGATGTAAATATGAAATATAATGCGTAACATGTCATTGTGATCGCATTTTAATGTCATAAAACAGCAATACCACTGGAGTATATGTGACAAGGTAATTATTACCCCTGCACTATCAGCATAGTGTTCCAACACTTAATTCCCAATATGTTTTAATGATTGTCTACAAACTAAATATCGATGATGCTTAAATATATTTATCTATTTTGTTCAAAATATGTACAATTTTGAACAAATATGGTATTGAAATATATACAAGTAATAACATGTAAATGTGTTTTTCAGAAAACAGCCTTTTGTATCTTTATCTAACATTTTGCAAGATTTTGGTATTTACGATTAAAAATATTACGATTACTTATTGGGACTTTAAGTAAACGGAGGAAACTAATAAGGAAATCCTGCTTTTTTGACCACCTCTTATTAAAGACTACCATCCTTAATAAGACCATTTCGTAGGTTTATCTATTTAACACTTGCATACTGACTATAACGATCATTTCGATTGTCTTTGTGTGGTTTAAGTCGCTCTTGCATTGGCCCATCGCTTAGAAATATGTAGTCACGCCTCGTGCTCGCAAACGTACGTGCACCTATTCAATGGCTTAGCTATGTCGTTAGCATACAAATCAAAAATTCAAAGTCAGCGCGAGGTACCCGAAAACTTTGATTGTTCTGTTGTCATATGATGGCTCGCTGTCATGATCCCACAGGAACAGAAGTTAGGAAGAGTTTATATTAATAATACTAATAAAATAACTTATACTGAATATATTATGAATTTACCCTGAACACTAAGTGACAGTCAACAGTTTAGGTAAAGTATTTAGGTCATTTTCAGATAATGTGATGTTTAGTTCGTTACTAGGAATCGACAGTTCGATACGAAAAGATAAACTCATTTGAGAGTTGTCTCCCGTTGATTAAGGCAAAATACAACACCTGATTTCACATATAACCTCTGATATGATGTTGTAAATTGTATAAACTAAAAAAATGACAAAAATTAAATAATGATAATAATAAAAATTGAAAAATATATCACGTGCATACTACTTACATAGATTTTGTTTTATAATCATCTTCTCTTTTCAAATTCAGGTTGCCTTCCATCATAATGTTTTTGATTTTTTAACCCTGCTGACAAGAAACTGCTGCAGTTGGTGACAGTAAATGCATTTTGTACATGCCCATTTTGCTGATGTATTTGCGATATGTAATTAAATTTCAAAAAGATGTATCTGTTTGTTGTTGTGTTTGGATTAATGTATGTAATAGTCGTAAAAACTATCAAATGATCTTAAGATTCAGAATCGACTGAAATATACCATATTGAAAGATGTTTATTTCTCTAAACATCGCAAATATTTACCGCCAGTACTGAACCCCACCCTACATTGTCCGAAAACAAGACCAGCGCTTCATCGCATTGAACGGCGGTCAACTAAGCAAATAATTCGTTCATGGTGATTAAACAGCAATTACGTATGA
>SAYR01005056.1:724785-750725 GCA_004382745.1 Argopecten irradians irradians
TGTATGCTAGTCGATTCCGACATATAACCACATGCACTCCACCTTTGGAATGCGGATTCGAATCCCATGTGGGGCAGTTACCGAGTACCGACCGTTGGTCGGTGATTTTTCTTCGGGTACTCCGCTTTTCCTGTATCAACAAACCTGGCATGTCCTTACACATATGTATATGACCGTGGATGTTAATATAACGTTAAGCTAATAAAAAAACCAAAGTCTATTGAAGAGAGCGTATTGCGGAGCATTTTTTGTAATATTGTGACATTGGCTAATGGAAATAGTGATAACTCCGATAAAATCTCGTACTTACATGGACTTAACATATTTCAGGATGATCACATTATTGCTATGATATTATTAACACATATATTACGTTATATTGGTACTAAACAACTTAGTGTGAGGTAGTGAGTGTTTTGTTTGTAATGGAAAGCGATAAAGATACTTACCGAATAAAGTGAATTTCGTTGAAATAAAGCAGATTTCGCTCGAATAAGGCAAATTTACCGATGGAATAAAGCAGATTTCCTTCAAATACAGCATAATTTGTTTGATGACGACGCGTTTATGAATTCGAACATTAAATATATATTAGCTACATTAATCAGAATGTTTCTCTAATTTGACTAAGATGCAAAGTCGTATATCAACGATAATATTATAACAAAGTTATAAAAGGGCCATTTTTTTACCTGCCTTGCATTCGTTTGTTCCCAATATGCAGTTGCATTCAAATGTAAAATTATGTATAAGATTTTTCATCGTCAGCTGCAATACATAAAATATTTTTGGCAATTATTATAAAAATATGCATTTTATTCATCAAATGTTATTCTAACAAAATAATGTGAAAAGATAAAACGTAGACCGTCCCTTCTGTGACGTACCTATCTATAATAATTCGCTTCTGACATCGGCATTCGAGCAAATATTTCGTCTTGAACTTTCCGAGTGTTTCCTTGACGTTTATCAATGTAAAGTTGTGGCGATCGGTAAATACATCGTGTAGCGTGGTCCTAACCATTATATATATATATACATTCAGGGTATTAAATATTAACATCATTCACCTTTCGTAAGAAATGATCTGTAACTTGTCTGTCACCATTTACCCACACGTCGATTCTCGTTGGCCTCCTAATATTAGGAATACTGATATTGCTCATTGTTGACGAAGCAGTACTTGCCATTATCTCCATGGTAACGTTTGGTGCGGGAATACTGCTGTTGTAGGAACGCTCGTAGAATGAAACTGAGAGGGAAAGACGTGTTCTCAAATTATTCACATGTTCCATGTTCATGGTGATTTCCCAGTCTTCAGCTGCAAAATACAAATGCGTTCTTTAACTGTGTGTAAATGAATACAACAGAATTTTATTGCGAATTTTGAATTTTAAACCTAAAATGACACACCACCTAAATACAGTTTGTTTGCATTAATACACAACATATTGGAATGTTTGGATTTATTTTAAGTTATGTTGTCCATACTTACGAATCAGGAAGAGCTTTTAATATGTTATGTACCATAAACACTTATCAACATTTTGAAAATTATTTATTATTATTTTTAAAAATATTTACAATGCAAAAGCTTCAATTTTATAAGGTTATTTAAAGTGACAATTCACTCAGGCTAATTCTTTTACATAATAAAGAAGCAAAATATGGCATAAATGTATTGTTCTATATTTCTTATGAAACATATAACGTGAAATATTGACAAATTCCACATCATTGTTTAGTATTTTACACGATTGGGAATCACATGGTCTGTAGTTGGTGTGTTACACGAATCAAAATGGCGGCCGACAGCAGTTTTGCCAGAAAAGGAGGTAAGTCACTGAAAATACCCTTTGTATCGGCATTTTATAATGACGAGCATATGCTATACATAATTCTAGACAAACCGATACCTTAGTTGTGTTGCAACGCTCTGTACTTTTCTGTAACATTCATTTTGACCAAAGTTTTGAATCGGAGCAATTTTGCTCATAGTAGAATGGGTAGTATACACGCACATACACTTTTCGTACGTTTTCTGTAATTAGACGGGACCATTCGCTGTAAATGTGATATTGTCTAAATGTTACAGTCTACATTCAATTGCACATCTAAATTTCTGGCTCAAAACATTATGTTCATTGTTAATTATTTGGTTTTGTAAAAGGATGAGTAAACACATTCCGTTTTGGACTGATGAGTTGACACGAACTGCTACATATTTCTGTCAGTTTGACTAATCTGGCAAACATTGATAGTGTGTGTGTTCAAGTATGTAAGATTAACTTATACCAGTTAAAAGTAAGAATAGTATACTTATTTAATTGATTAAACTTTAACACATAACATTGGAAGGTGAGAGGATATACCCGTTTGAAGTTCCGCAAGTGACCGGAAGTGGACGTCGTTTGCAGCTTCAGTCAAAATGGCAAATATGTACGTTGCTCTTTTTATAACAAAAATGCCATACAAAACAACACGAATCTGTAAAATATGCCGTACAGTCATTATTGGCTTACATCACGTTGATCTCCAGTGACTGCAGTCCAAGGGAATTTAAGCACTGTCGTTGGTAAATATATTGATGAATTACTTTTACATTTTAGAGTGTTGAATATAACAAATTAGTGATTAATTTCTTAATTGTCTTTGAATTACAAGGGATCCCTGGTGTTATTCCACATATATGTGTTTGACTATACAACTTCGGAATTTTTAGTGAGAGATTTTTAAGTCTTAATTCTGAAGGAAACAGTCATGACATTGGAACTTTCCTTAATTCACCATCGTAATTTCTTTATGCAAAATGACGAGACTAGTTCTCTTTGTTATAACCGTAATTCTAATAAAAAAAATCTAGACACGGTGCTCACAAGCGTTCCCATGTTCCAAATAAAGACGTTCCCTACAAGTTTCGCGAATTTGAAATACACTACATGTGTGGTGTAGCCCATATTCCCTTAAAAGCCATTTTACAAATTTTGTATATTATCTGGCCTTTTAATACAGCATATCAACGTATAACGATATGATACAAAGAATCACTACTGAACAGACTCTAATTAATGTTTCGAAGATCTTATGATTGATAACTAGTATAGTTTACGTATATTGTACTTATTTATTTATACATTTGTATTCTTAATGTTAAGACTACTGTTTTTTAAATACTCAATAAATACATATTGAAGCATAGGTTTTATTTATTAGTTTTATTTATACTCTTCTGTACAGTCCTATTTTTATCCGGTGGCATTTAAATTCTTGATTCATTGCAAGGAGACTTGACCCATCTGACACACAGGAATCTTTTTGTATGTCAACACGTTAAACGTTCATTCTTTCCGTCGTTCTGACAGGCGTTTTCTTCTGGTCTCTGAAAAATACCAAATGTGTGTTATTGATGTTGTACAAATTACTTGTTTGTTGTTTATAAACTTGTTTGTGATTTTCCATTTGGATGAATAAAGTTATGGTAAGTATTATGTCAGCCTAAATTTGTTACGAGTAACCATCAATGTCTTTCTTTGACTAAGTTGTAGGTTCATTCTATAACATATTCATATAAAAAACTGATTAACAAACAAATCTCAACATTACCAACACTTAAAAACATGAAACGTGTGTGTTGGATACCGTATATATCTATATTGATCTTATAGAAATGGACGGGCACGGACAAAAAGAGTTATGACATTCCCCAATCTTCCGGTTTGTTTCCTTAACCAGATGCTATGCAGTCATGGCTTTGGTGCAGTGGGTTGTGAATGACCTGGATATTATAACAGTTGTCATAGATATTGAACGATATTCCATTGAACGCTAGCTTGTTAACATATTCCGTTAAATTTTAACCGCCCACGTAATACATCATGCGGTTGACTCTAACTGGTATAAGTTAATCATGTAAACATACTTGAACATAATTATTGCAATATCATTGTTTGCCAGCTTAGTTAAAGTAACGGACATATGTAGCAGTTCGTGTCAACTCATCAATCCAAAACGGTACGTGTTTACTCATCCTTTCGTAAAACCAAAGAATTAATAATGAACATGATGTTTTCTGCCAGAAAGGTTAGATGTGCAATTGAACGTAGACTTTAACAATAGACAATATCACATTTTAAGCGAATGGTCCTGTCTAAACACAGAAAACGTACGAAAAGTGTATGTTCGTGTATACTATCAATTCTACTACGAGCAAAATCGTTCCTATTCAAAACTTTGGTCAAAATGTTACAGAAAAGTACAGAGAGTTGCAACACAACTAAGGTATCGGTTAATCTACAATTATGTATAGCATATGCTCGTCACTATAAAATGCCGATACAAAGGGTATCTTCAGTGACTTACCTCCTTTTCTGGCAAAACTGCTGGCGGCCGCCATCTTGATTCGTGTAACACACCAACTACAAACCACGTGATTATCCACCGTGTTTTAATTGATACCATTGTAATTACAAATCGTTGATCAATGCGATTAAGCAGATACAATATATACGCTGTACCCATACCAGAGCCAAAGTCACGCACGTCAAACAGATGAACTACGTATACATAACCACTAAGGAGGTGATAAAATTATTTTTAGGCAGGACAATTCACCTAGTAAGTTAAACACACTACTGTCAGAGCGATTTGAGCAGTTCTGGCCAAAAGTTTCATTGCTCTACGAGCAAGGGACGGGGTGCGGCATAAAAGATGTTCGACCATAATGTGTAATGGCGGACAGCGAGCGAGTTTGAACTTTTTCATGCGCATTTCACAACCATGGGCTTTTCTGGTATATCACAGTAAAACCGGCTGATCTAATTTCCATTAGAACTGGGGGTTTTCCGATATATGTACAAATTTTAATGTTCTCTTAGACTGAATGGTCCCTTTGGACTCCTCTGGTAAAAAAGTCAAAATATTCTAACTTTTTAACTTTTTTTCTAACATAGATTTCAAGAGGAACTCATGCCAAAGTTTAAATGTAATAAAAGATATGTTGATGTGCTTGATTTGAGCTATTACGAATAAAAGATAGCTATTTTATGTCAATTTTTACCCGAATGTCACTGTTTTGAGCAAACACACGA
Source organism: Argopecten irradians irradians (assembly GCA_004382745.1). Taxonomy (NCBI): domain Eukaryota; kingdom Metazoa; phylum Mollusca; class Bivalvia; order Pectinida; family Pectinidae; genus Argopecten; species Argopecten irradians. Next base: position 729,873 of record SAYR01005056.1, read on the forward strand.
CAAACTACAAATGTATAGCAACATTTTCAAAACCAATACTTTCTTTTAAAAAATATCTCACAGTCGATCCATTTTGCTCAGAACAGCTGTATATGTTTCCCCTTTCCTTAACTTTTGATGATGAAATACCTTGTTTTTCACGGTTTTTGGTAGCTTTAACGCTTCAAAAAAATTCTGATGACTAACTTTTCAGTTGAAAAGAAAAAACGTTACTCTTTCGAAAACCAGCAAGGGGAGAGTGTGCTTGATTTTTAGCCCTGATACAAAATGTTATTTTTCAGCAATTCCTCTTAAAAATTCGAATTATTTTATCTTCATTAAAATGTTAAAAAAAACTTGTAATACCATAAGGTTATGATTCCACACTTAAATGCTTATTTTGTCATTTTATATAGCTTAAAATGTTGTCGCACCCGCGAGTTAAAAAAAAAACATTCAAGTAAAACGAGGGTGAAGTTTCATCTCTCTACAACGTTTTGGAAATGCATATTTTAAAAATGGCAACAAAATTGGCCATTTCTTAAAAGTTGTATAGATTAATCATGATAAATAAAAGTATTTTTTGACAGCATTTCTATATTGTATCTTGCTACAAATGGGAAACAATTCCTAAGGTTGGTCTCAACACCTCGGGACAAGAGTTTTGACAGTTAACTGATAAGGTATGAAAAAACTACATATTTTTAAATTATAAACAAACGAATTCTTGGAGGTATTTTTTTATAAATTAGACTTTTGCTGCCAAATTGTAAATAAATAAAATCATCTTCACCCGTAAGGAATTTTAAAAATCTCAAAAAAACTTATAAAAAAAAAACATTTTACATTTTACTGATACTATCTGATATGTGAAATCTTTCTGAAAACCATTTAACTATTCATAGTACAGCTATTGGGGCTGAGGGGATGGTTTGCAAATTCTAAGCAACATCAGCTTGCATCCATGTCTATTCAAAATGTCACGATACTGACATGGTCCATAGAACACCTGTTGCTAAATTACAATATGACATTTTGGCTTTCAGATCACCACTACCTGCCATCCCCCTCCCCATTCATCATCATTGAAAATAGTATTATTTTATTACATGAAATTTTCGTGTTTACTTTTTATAAAAGTGTAACCGTATTACAAGAAGAAATACTTTTTCGTTTCGAAATTATTTCGTGGAACGACATACCCGTTGCTAACCGATGAAGAAGTAATGACAATGCTATATTAAGTATTTTATTCGGTAGGCAATAATACATGTGCCGATGATACGAACAGTGTTTACATTGCGTTACAGAAGTCCTGAAATGAACGCCCTATCCTGACATTTAATACCTGCCATGTGTGATAATGTCTATTTGCCTTAGTAAATTATTAAAGTTCATTTGCTGTTCATCAGTGTTAAAGAATAAGAATTGCTATAATATTTCCTTATCATCGTCGATCATTATGTCCATAGAATTAGGAATTGGCTCCACATGTATGTCGAAAAGTATACTTCTATCCAAAAGAAAATATTTTTTACATTTGTTATGTTTATTGCAATTGTGACAGCAGATAATTATACAAATGCCGTGCATTGCAGTATCTGATAATGTACTGTAACACATTAATGTTTTATCAAATGTAGCTTTAGGATATTAACATCGTGTCTGGCAATACTGTTTTATTCCCTGATATTGAAACGGGTTTCATTATCGAATATTTATGTTTTACTGTGCCTTGGCATGTAATAACATTGGGTAATTTGTGAAGTCAATATATCTACATCTGTCAAAGTGGGCAACGAAAACCAGTCTAAATGTTTTCATTGGCCTTTCAAACGTCCTTATAATACCAAAACGGCGGTCAAATCCTGCTTGCGTTGTCCAGATTTGACCATTGAAATTTTGGAAACTTATCACAGTTCTAAAAATAAATTCGCCCAACTCTTTGACAGTGAGGCTGTGTGGAAATGTCAACACGGACATAGCCTGCCGAGGAAAATTTTAGAATTGCTATAATATAATACTACTATTGTTAATATTTTCATGAGATACCATTTTTTGCGCAATTTCGACAGAGCGATCAACTGCAAATTTCAATGATACGCAAATAATTATATGAAAAATATATATGAAAGCATGGTTGTCATTAAGAACATGGCACGGTCGTGCAAAGCTAGGTTAGGAATCACCTTAACATTGATCTTCGGGCACTCCGGTTTCCGCCAATTTCACCACACCTCGCGTGCATACATTTGTGTTATATAACTTGTATAACTTGTGCCACAATTAATATAAAATACCAAAAGTTAATAATTCACAGATGTATCCTACTAATACATTGCATGCAGGAAAATCATTGTTAATGGAAAACAATGAAACAATAGCAAAATTCCTTGTGCTTTACAAACATCACTTACCTTTGCAGACAGAGAGTGTGATTATAAGCATAAGCTTTATTATTTCCATGACGTTTGATCATCCGGCACTACGGTGTAACAATCCTTAACCACAAGCTAATGTGTACCTATTTGAAGTCGAAACAATTCGCTGCACACTGTGGCAACACGTAAAGTCACATGTTTTTATAGACTGAATATCATTTGCATAATAGATAAGCAAAACATAATGACAATATCCCAGATTTTCCACCCTTGTTTTACTTGCTAGCTAGAAGTCTTTATTCAAGTACAATTGATGAGCTTACAAAATATCATAGGTATCATATAAAGCTAAAGTAACAATTCCGTTGTCGAGAACACAATAATATAACAAAACAAAGCAATGTAATAATATAACTTATTACATCCTATAAAATAGAGATAATAGTCTCGTAATGTAGGGACGCCCTTCCTTTTCGCTTATATAGATTCGATTATTAGTTTTTCAAGCACACATGAACGCACATTATCCATGCTAAGTTCTTTAACGTACCTAATGCGCTATGAAAACAAACGCGTCATAGTCTTCATTTGAGAACATCACTAGATCAGAAAGTACTATTCAAATTTACCATGCATGTACAAGGGTTACAATGACCATATATATTGCAAAGTCGTTAATGGCATAACAAAAGCCAAGCTGTCCAAAACAAGCCTTTCATAGACCCAATCATAGACAATGGAATTAAACCATACATTTTAACTACACATGGCATGAAGTGTTAAATCGATAGTATTGTATTTCCATATTTATATGCGTGATGTTTCGCCGATAATATATATCAATATATATAAATGATAATTTCAACTCATGAAAATGTATATTTTCATAATAAAAATAAATTATTCAATAGATCAATAAAACATAACTCTTCAGTTTCCGAAGGAATACTTCAGTTACCTCTAGAAAAAAGCAACCTGCATTTTAGAAACTCTTCTATATGTTTGCTCAACCTAGTTTTTCAGATATACCAGTCGACTGAAAACTGACGCTAGGTATCTCCTGACAAATTCCCATAATAATTTTAATTATCACATATATAACTTGATTTATATATAGGACACTTTTTAAGTATTTTAATGTCTATAATATAAATAAGAATGTATTGATAATTGTTATGTTATGATCGAATAAACCAACTTTCTGGTGTATTGCACCCATCAGGCATCATTCAAGGGAAGATAATCCAGAAATTCTATATAATCCACATAGGCAGATTGTCTGTGTATCATAAGTTTACGATGAATCAATACTTGCATATGAGTAGATCATTGTATGATTTTTGTTTATCATTTTAAGGAAAATATATGCCAACACTGTAAATTTGTCAAATATATATCATCAGTTTACCAATAAGTTTCAAATAAAAGGAACTTAGGAAGAAGGTACATGTTCTTCTATTTATCAACTTGTATGGTGTCTTAAGCAGCGTAATGTTATCCCATGATCCGCCTGATACCATTGCTTTACCCGTGAAATATTTTTGAATATGTCAGCAGTGTAGAGTAATATAACCTAGAGTGCTTTTCAATGGCTAAAATGCAGGGCGACGTCATGATTTGACATGACATCCTCCGTATGACCTCTTTTATAAATGACATATGAAATGAACACTCATTTAAGATAATAAATATCCACCTAATATGTTTCAATATACAGTGTTGCCTACCTAGCCGACAACCTTTGTATAAAGACCATATCTGGTGCCTAACTAGGTCAATGTCGACACAATTTTACCTATGTATGAAGACCACCTTTCTTGTCTTTTTAAAGACAGGGTTGGCGGTATATAACATATGTCATCCGAAATGGTAAAATGGTAATTTTGTTATATTTGAAGTCATACTATACGTACCTAGCGCAAAATGTCATGTTTGATTCGACCCCGATCGTGTTAGTATTTAGAAGTAGATGAAATACTTTTGGAAGTTATATCAAATGATATCTATAATAATTTATTCATAAATTTGGTACAACAGTTGTAAACATGCCTTCATTTTAAACTTGTCACCATAGAAGTTATGGTTGTTGCCGAACGGAAGTCAGAAAAATCATCTATATTGAATGACGTCCTATTGGTGTACTCCGATCGCTGCTTACAGAAAAAAAAACCGCTGTTGATAAACTGTCGACTCAACATTCATAATTGTTTAGTGGCATATCTTGCTGTACGGGGATCCTGAGGATGATTTCGGTAGAATAAATGCACTTGAGCCGGACGAACATTTGTTTGGTTACCATGGTTTGATGGTTTTTAGCGCGAAGTAAATACCACTTTACCGAAAACATTATCGGAATGTAGATTGACAAAGATTAGTTTATTGTTCAAGTTACTATTGAAATCTATATTCGAAATGGTGTTTCATAAGTAGGAATGCATTAAATAGTTGTTCATAATTAAAATACTTGTTTATTAATTAAAAAAAAAAGAAATTACGATTTTGGAATGTTAATGAGTGTCTGTTTGCTTATGGTGATATCACTACAACTTATTTTCATCTGTCGACAAATATCGTTAGAGTGGAACTTGGTTGATACGAACTCGGATTATTCGACAACCCGGCTTAACTACTTTACTGGTCCCGGCATGTTGACTCGCGTAGAACATTAGGTTTATAAACATTTTTGCGTTTTGCATTTGCTATTCTGTCAGATTGTAAAAGTAGAATGACTTTTTTCTTATATATTTCTTTTTGAATAATTTTATAAAATGTAACATTTCCCAAATTTTACTAAATTATAAAATATGTATTCATCACTTCAATAACTATTTCCTTCTCAGATCATGTTCGATCCTGTCCGGTCCTGTTAATCGCTGACTCCTGGAATTATTAATTGTCATTCAGAAGCTTTGAAATGCTACGATTTCCAAACGCTAACCGGACCAATATGAGTGGAATGTGCGTTCCTCCACCTCCTAGTTCTGACACACCCCTGTTTATTTAAAGAACGTCAAACCAGCCAGTTTTATCTTTATTTTTATTCATTTAGATTCTGTTTAATTGTTTACAAACATGTGATGACAAGAATGATAATTTTCAATGAAGAGTCCAAAAAGACTCGTATTTATGATGATAAAAAGAGAATTAATAGAACTCGCCATAATGTGGCATTCACGTAATCCGTGTATTTCCTCACACTCCCTTAATATGTGTGTAAATTTTTTAGGTTCAGTAGTACAGAGAATACAAAGAGGGGAGATAACTATTCTGATTTAGATTATCAACATATTTGTACTTGTATCTGGAAAACAATTTGGATCTGCGATCTTGATAGTACGCCGACCTCTTTCTCCACAATGCTTACAATGATAAGCTGGGCATATTGAAATCACAAATTTTAGTATTCGATTTATTTGTTAGCTTGCTAATTTACTTCCAATTTAAAATTTTAAACATGATAAATTGCATACCGAAAATAAGCCATAATGACACTATGCATTATATGGAATGAAGTACTGATTGTGCATGCACTAAAAGCGATACAAAGCATTGTATATTATGTCGTGGTATATAAATTTACAAAATGTGGGATTTACGCGAGAAAACACCAATTATTATTCAAATAGTATAGTTTTTGCGATGTTTTAAATTGATACTACGATAAAACGCTTGACAGTAAGTATTAAATGAACTTTCATAATGCACGATATAATATCAAAAAGTAACAAACTAAAATCACAATAACTGCGATTAGCATAACATGAGTATTCATAAATGATATCACATTAAACATAGTTTTTGCTACTAAACCTATACAATGAGTAAATGTATTTACATATATGTTTGTTTTATTTTTCGAAATCACCAGAAAATTACTTACGGAACTGACGTCATCGAACTGAATGGTTTAACAAGATCTCAAATCTGTGATATGCAGTTAACGTCGTTACAATTCTATTAAGCTATACAATTAAAAGTTAAATGTTTCTTCAACGATACTTCGTATTCGAATCTAAAGTATTCTGATTCAATTTCGCGTATACATGTAGGCCCTTGTACCATCCACAACAATCATGGAAACGAACGGTATAGCAAGGAACACAGCTTTGGTCATTCCGATCACCTTTGAGGAAGGACGCTTGTCTGTTGCGCATGTCTTCTTACGAATGGAAGCTGTAAATAAAATTGTCTTATAGTTTATATATATATTTGACTTCTTAATTTAATAGTCGTACTGTAATTACATTGATCCCATAAATACAAAACATTTTGAAGACTTTGTTGATATCAACGTCATGTTATACGAGCTTCAAAAGTAACCAATCACCCATGGAAGAGATTAATATGATTCCATCAATCAATCTTTGTAACAGATAAAATTTTCATATTTCAATATCAGTTCCAACACTATATTTTTGAGAGTCTCGCTCAGCTGGTGCGTTTGTGGACGATAATGACTTAGAATAATGGATCATCTACATTGTCTTTATAATGTCCGTTGACGTGCAAATATCTACACATGGTGACGTCATTTTGACATTAATGATTTATCGCAGATGCATTATTATTTTATCATGGCAAAGACAGAAATTTTACCAGATAATATGTCAATACATACTTTCCATACGTTCTATTGCCAGCTCATTCAAAAGAGACTTCAGCTGGGAGATTGTCGGATTGACTGGCGGTTTATTGTTGTAGACACACGAGCAACATGGCAGCTGCGCCAGATCTTCAAACCACAAAATTTAAAAAAAAAAATGTTTTTATTTTCGTCTGCAAAAACGATGCATCTTTGGACTAAGGTGAGGTTATAACATCTAATTATAAATGTTATAAAATATTCTCTGCGTAATCTATTTTAAAAGGAAAAATTCACTTAGCGGATTTACATTCTTTCGCAGTGACAGTCAACTAAAATTTAACTCGCGGTGAACAGGGTGACGGCGGGAAACATAAGACGATCCGCGTTATGAACTTTAGCATTTAATATATCTTTGTTTAAATCACAAATTCACAATTATCAATTTAAAAATAAAAAATATTTTCGGAAAAGTAGTTGGCCTTTTATGAAATATTTACCGGTTGTGTTGAGTGCTACAGTTGTGTTGGATATGTCCGTCGTCCTCGCCGTGGGTGTATCGGTAGAGGATGATGTCGCTGACAATGGAGTGTAAGAAGTGGCAATGGTGGGCGAAGTGGTTGTGACAGCTACCATAAGGCAGATTTGCTTAAAATCTAAAGCACTTGTTCAAATATTTTAGGATTAATTTGAATAGATCAGGTAAATCAACAAAAATAGAAAAAAAGTATAAATTTACATTTACCCGGCATTACAAATATTGCCGTTCATTACTTAGAGCATTTTACTAATATAGTTGTTTTGTCCATTAATATTTTTACTTATGATGAAAATTATGACATTTATCCATTTTTAGGGAAAAAAGCTGAAAATTTCATTGTTTTCCCGCCAATTCACAAAAGTGAGCAGACGTGACGTCATTATTATGAATTTATCGTATTCAGCATGTTTCGAGCATATTAAAAAATGTGTTTATTTGCCTCTGAGTGTTGTCTGGTTCTCTATCTATGCGCGTATATGCGAATGTGTCATTTTGGCCATTTTTAAAAACTGAAATCCAAGATGGCCGCCATATGACCCCTATGATACAATAGTTGTCAATGGCAACAAGCATAAAATGAAACTAGACATCATACCGGTCCTAAAAAACCGTGTTTCGAAAAACTGCCAAAGGGGTGCATTGGAACCTTCAATGTATATCTCCTCCCCCACTACAATATATACATTACCACATGTTGACAGCATTTTATAATATGTGTGCGAGTTAAAAATAATTTTGCCACTTGCATGTTTTTTTCAGTAAGCGGCTTGTCCAACCAAGTTTCAAAGAATCAGTTAACAATTTTATATTCATCATTTACAATCCACCTTTGCTATTATATTGTGTTATGATATCCCTCATTATTTTGTCTACTTTGCTGTTCCATAAAAAGTTAAAAAGAATTGAGTTCAGCTCTTGAAAAAAAGTTTCGCTAGGCCTTGGTAAAGAGGTAAATAAATGGTTAAATTGAGGTATAAAGACTTAATTAGAGTTATTCTTCCAATAGGTGTAAGTATTCTTCTATTCCATGTCTTTATCAATGCCTTTAATTTTATCAGTTTCTTATCAAAATTTAATTTGGTAATCTCAAGTTAAATTTATTTTTCCCCCTATGTAAATTTAGTTCCGGTAGAAAGGCCTCATTATTGTAAGTCTTGCTTCCAATCCAAATGACCCTGTGTTTTATCCACATTTAGTTTTAAACCAGAGATTCTTGCAGTTTTTAATTCATTAATAGATTCTTGAAGCGATAATTCTGCACCATTTAGTATAAGCGTAATGTCATCAGCATACTGAGAAATTAGGATAGGCAAATTACCTACTTCAATTCCTTTAATATTCTTATTGTTTCTTAATCTGATACCTAGTACCTCAACACATAAAATGAAAATGTATGGGGCGATTGGGTCCCCTTGACGGCAGCCCCTTTTAATTTGAAGAAACGGTGACAGGTTACCCCCCTGATTTCCAGTTGCCGTAATGTTAGTATTAAACAACTTAACCCACTTTTGAATATCTGCACCAAAATTGAAATATCTAAGGACTTCATCTTTAAATTTCCAAGACACAGAATCAAAGGCTTTTTCAACATCTAACATAAGTAACATACCTGGAATATATTTTTTCATCAACAAATTGCATTATATCATACACTAATCTTGTATTTTCACCGATGTTACGACCCGAAAGAAATCCTGTTTGATCCTCACAAATTAACTTATCTAACACGTTTTTAATTCTATTTGCAATACATCCTGAAGCTATTTTATAGACTATATTTAAAAGAGTGATAGATCTCCAATTTTTTTAAAAACTGTGTAGGCTTATCTCCCTTAGGAATACAGACGATAACCACTTGTCTTTGGGTTATAAACAATTTATCATTTATATAACCATGACTAATAGACCTGACAATAAATGCTCCTTGTTGCTTTCAAAAACATTTGAAAAATTCAGCCGTGTAACCATCTGTGCCGGTATGCAATTGATCATGTTTTAGCTGCCTCTTCTAAAGTGATAATCCCCTCTAAATCTAAAGACTCTGAATCATTTAATTTTTGACATCATATATATCTAAGTACTCTGTTAGATTAAAATCATCAATGTCATAATCATCGTCAAAAAGTTTTTCATAGTAAGAATGAACCTCTTTCTGAATAGAATATGATCTGTTAGAATAGCACTATTATCTTTTTCAATTCGAGGTATTATTTTTAAAACAAAGTTCCTATTATCTAGACAACAAAAATATTATGCTGGTTTCCCACCTTCTTCTTGCCATCTTGCTCTAGATCGAATGACGCTTCCTTTAATTTTATTTACTCGTAATATCTCTAACTGCTTTTTTTATCCTCTAATACTTACATGCTCTTGTTCTTCTAGGTTTTGAATAATTTTCTTAAGATTTTCTTCATTCAAATTAAGCTGTGTCTTTTTAAAAGATGAGTATGATATATTTTTACCTCTTATTTCCATTAGCAGAGTTTCAAGGAAAAGTTGGTCATTGATAACAAATTGAATATCGTTATCAGGAACACTACTAATGTTGTTCCTATCATAGACTGGTAAACAGTACTGACTTTTGGTATCAGCAATAATATTCTTAACAATTTTGATGTATTCTTCATCATATAATAGTGAGGAATTGAATTTCCAGAGCCCCTTTGCCTCGTTTAAATTTATTAAACTTTAAATTAATCATGGAAAAAGAATGATCAGATCTATAACCCACTTCTATAGTTGCATTGGCCACACTTGGTAACAAATTTTCAGATAAAAGGTAAAAGTCCAATCTCGCTTAATAAATAATGTAGCTATCTGGGATGAGATCTACGTACTACGTAGATAACAGACACCATAAAAAACAATAGTTACGCTCCAGAGACATTAATACTACGATAACAGTGTTACTGCATACTAAGCAGTCATATTCATTCTGCTTCGGAGAGCAATATGACTACAAGCACTTAAATAATTATGCATATTCTGAAAGTAAAGTATCAATTTAAAAAACGATGAAATCAATTAAACAAAGAATATATCGTATAGGCTCCTCTATATAATGTATATGCACGTGTAAAGTGAAACATGTATCTACAGTCGACATTTCGCAAAACTATGTAGATAAGGTAAAACTCCATTGCGCTATCACGCAATACATTAGTAACCGGACAAAAATGAGTTTGTGAGAATTCGAATGTTAAGAATAAAGCAAGCGTATATTTGTATGAGCATTTCTAAAAGTAATGTAAAATGTACCGACATATTACAAACTATCTTTCTATCGGTAATTCTTTTCCTGATACTCCGACTTACCTTTGCCATATTTTGGGTTTTATCATTTTAACGTCCTATTAAATGTCAGGGTCATGTAAAGACGTACCAGGTTTGTTGGTGGAGGAAAGCCGAAGTACAAGAGAAAAAACCACCGACCATCGGTCAGTACCTGGCCACTACCCCCACATGGGATTCGAACTCGGGACATCTTAACCAACCGGCTGCAGCGGCCCCACCAATAAACCCGACAAATTATTTAAATACCCTAGATATCCAGATGTTTTAATTTTAGATAACAAAATATGGAAAAGTGAATGTATTTCCAACGAAAAAAAATTGGAATATATTCTCTTTACAATAATCGACTTATTTTAACGATCGAAACTAATAGTAACCTGGCTGCATGGACCAAATATCGGGCTGCCAAAATGTCAAATTGTAGTCGCCCGGCGGGGTGCCTGCTATATTTGAGTCATATGCATATTAAAGGCCCACTACCTTTCCGAAACGGTTTTTGATTTTTAAAATGGGAATGTAAAACGAGTTTTGTAGAGTTGCAAAAGTTATTCACTTAACGTTAATACTACACTTATTATCTCCTCCTAAACAATTTAATTAAAATAAGTAAAATGTTAATTGTCATAACGCGGGTCGTCTTATGTTTCCCCCGTCGTCCTAAATACTGCGCAGTAGTTGGCTATCACTGCGGCAGAAGGTAAAACAGCGAAATGACTCTCCATTGTTATCGTATATTACGCAGGAAATCTTGCATATGTTTGGTGTTGTAACCTCATCTTAGGCCATCGGTATATTTTTCTGAGGTTATTAATGTTTTTAAGAAATCTATATATTTTGCTCCGGAAAGGTAGTGGGCCTTTAAGTTTAGGAAGAACAAATAAATGCTTTGGGAACTGCAAATTCAGTACCAAAATTCTTTAGGGTGTCAAAAATTGCATATAGGAATGAAAATGTTCCCCGGAGGAATTAAACGGACCCTCCAATAATGTATTGCTCGCGCCTTCATATCAGAGGCCCAAGCCAACAGAATCAGGAATGCAATTTTTTTACTTATTTATATTATAGTTATTTGTTTACTTATTCATTTATTAATTTTAATTAGTACTTAATGATTTCAAAAGGAAAAAAAATCTAGACGGAATGGATTTAAATGCTTTTACTAGAAAACCTACAATTCTTATGATTTATGTACCATTCTGCCAGACTATCGTGTTACAGTCAGTAATTAGGCTTCAAACTTATCAACAATATACTATAAAGTAAATAATGTTTGTTTTAATGGTGAAATAAATGACTATGACGTAAATATGGTACTGTAAGAGAGAAAAATAGTAAAAACCAAATAAAGAGAGAGCAAGAGAGTTAGTCAGATTGTTTGCTGATGTTGAATATGTAAGTTATGTTTGAGAAAGAGAGAATTGAGAGCTGTTTATGTATTCGGGTGATGATGAATATATGTGATGATTGAGTGCCCTCCTGCGTGGGAACCTTTTATGTATGGAGGCTGACACCAAAGTTCCAACCCTGGCAGTTTACCAAAAACTAATATATATATTTTTTAATTATTTGTTCAGAAAAACGGGCTGCATAGGAGAAAATTGCTGTCTGTCCCTGTAGTAATCTAGTTTATTGGTTACCTGCTGCAAGTCAAAGTCAGTGACTTTTCCAACTCCACTTTCCCATACGTCGATCATCACTGACCGGTCAATGGTAGGAATACTGGTGTTGGTCACGCTTGGTGCAGAAGGCGTTGCGTTTATCTCCATGGTAATATTTGGTGCGGGACTAATACTGTTTATCTCCATGGTAATATTTGGTGCGGGACTACTACTGTTGAGCGCTTTCTCGTAAAATGTCACCGATACGACAGTGTTTGTGATCGAACCAGACACAGGTGACATGTCCACAGTGATTGTCCAGTCTTAAGCTCAGAAAACAATATATAGCATACATATGTGTTTGTGTTTAAATTATAATTGTGACTATCAACAAAACACGAACCATAACACACGGTAGAGTGATCACAAAAGATATGTATTTTTGTTTTTGTTTGCGAAAATAACTTTTGTATATCTACAGTGCGACCACACAGTATCAATGTTTCTATTGTGACGTCACAATAACGTCGGGTTTCCGCGCCATTCTCGGAATTTTTTTTTTCATCATGGAATGAAAAAAATGAATAGGCCAATCAGAAAGCCAGAAACAAAGAGAAAATTAATTATTTATGTATATAATGGATACTTTACTCATCCCTACAGTAGTAACAGCATGATCAGGAAAACGTTACGTTGTCTCACGCTTGTAACGTATCGATGGTATGTATATATACATCATATATATAAAGTGTTCTGTAAAATATATCTTACATATCACAACGTTTCACAATATGGACCTTTGCTTTCTAATTCCTGCCAGTTACCTGTTAATTAAATGTTTTGGTTCTCTGTTGTTTTCTGGTTGTTTCGAATTAAAATCAAATGACGTCTGTGTTCTTTGTCTACATTGTACAGCATATGAACGTCATATACGAAATGAGATCATGAAAAGCTTTCAACGTTGAAACTGTCCACTGGGGTTTACACATTACATACTTATCTGCCCTTGCTGGCGAGTTACCGTCATATGTTTCGGAGAAAACGACGTGAATTGCGCTCACAAAATAATGGCGTCACAATCGATATCTACCCAGAAAGCAGCTAACTCTGTAATATGCATAGACAGATCAAAGCCAAGAAATGAAACAGTAAATTTCATATAGCGTTAACTGATATGATTGTGGTAAATACAAAAGGTCGGACAAATGTTATATTCATATTATTACTTTTTTCAGTAATATTGGTTTTGCAGATAGGGTGCTAGAATTGTACCTGCTGTCCCCATTGCATGATCGTTGGTTTTCGGAAATTATCCATTACATAATTACCTGTCAGAAAGCATTTTTACTTTTGAAATTCATAATTAGCCAGCCAATCAGCGGCCGGGTTAAAATTCTATCCTGGGCTCAATCTTGTATGCACATGGGCCATTTCGAAGGTCTTTTTTTATTTAGTTGGTTGTTCCCTATAGGGAGTGCTGTGACTGGTGTGCTTTTTTCGGTGCACTGTGACCGGATGAGGTGTGTTTGCAACAGTAAAATAACACTATAAAACGATGCATTGATTACGATTTTTTATATTGAGGCACAATCCGAATATGCTGCAGTCTTCCAGCATATACCGACAATCAAACACTGTAACACATTATACACAAAATATACGTGACGTCAGAATTTCGAGGACTGCAGAATAAATTGGCGCCGGATTTTCGCTATGCATTTTGACACGAGGTTATGTGATAAAAAAATTGATTGTTCATTTTATAAGAGATTTTAAGACATTCGTCTCGAAATTTCATAAAATCTCATATGAAATGAACACTCGGGTAAGATCCTATATATTCCCAGGACTGTCTTGTTTTTGGCTACCGAGGGTTGGACATTCATGAATTTCCCCGAGGGTATTAATTTCGTTGTCATGCCCCCATAGGTATGGAATGATTCTTTTTCTCCCATATACAAATTACAGACAAAAGTTGAGAAAATATCCTTAAAAGAAGCATTTTCACCGCGACATGAACATGGTTCCGTCGATCGCACGTCATTAGTAATGACGACATTGACAATGCACGCCACGGTTACACCGCATGATGTCATGACGTCACGTAATTGTTTTGCGCTAGGGGTTGAAAGAAATACTTCGCACGCCTTAAATCTGTGAAAAATCGGTGAATGGTGGGAGAATATGTTATACATCCCTCTTGCCCCAGCGGCTTTAATCTCCATCTCCCAATATTTTTGGCTAATTTTGGTTAAAATTCACGCTGACCTCTCCGACTAGTTGTTCAAATAATTATACAATAGTGTATTACGTCAACGAAATAGAAAGTGGACAATTGCCATTGTTGGTATTAGAGTCACTTTGCCATTAGTATGCCTGTAGCGTGTTTGACTGTATATATTCATATAGTTTAATCTTAAGTATGTATAATAGGATATAACTGTCCGTCATTTATAACATCTACCGAACTGCTAATTGTCATTCTGCAATGTGCTCCAAAAGAGCGTACAGCAATAAGAAATACAATGCCTAGACGAATGTTTCTTCAATGCATGTTGACAAACAACTTTAGATTGTGTTACAAATGTGCTGAATTTATTGAAGTCGGACAGTTCAATATCGTATCGTTCAATTATTGAAATGTAGCATAAGTATTCTTACAGTACTCACACCCGAAGTACTCATGTTTAAATTTTGAAAAGTGTCTATGAAATTTGAAATAATAAAATCAAAGCTAAGATACACATTTTGAAAATTAACAAATAGTATATTTGATGGTGTTTGTTAATGCATCTCCAAAATGCCTCAGAGTCCTTAACTCAAAAACCGGTAATTGCTATTAATCCTTTTTAATAGAATATCTCAATCGACTTTAATCGAGATTGGACCTGTCTTATCTTTTAAGGAATTAAAACTGAAAGTTTAAATTGAGTGGAATTTAAACATCCGAATTCACTAATATTGTGAGATGTAAAAATATGGATTTTAAGTTATCAAACACGAGGCCTTCCGAGAGGAATGGAATGGTTATTAAGTTATCAAACACGAAGTATTCCGAGTGGAGTAGAGTGGTTCTTATGTTACGAGCCCTTCGGAGTGCAATGGAGTAATTAAGTTATTAAATACGAGGATTTCCGAAAGAGATGGTTTGGCTCTTACGTTATCAAACACGAGGCCTCCGAGTGTTTGGCAGCTGAAGAGTATATCATGTCTCTTCCGAAAGGTGGTAAACATATTTACTCTCAACCTTCCATCACATTGTGTATCGAGTATAGACGTGATTGCCCTACATGGTAACTATAGCATGACGTCATGTAACTGTCGTCGTCAGCGTTCGAAAGGAATTGCGTTATTGCCGCAGCATTATGATACAATAACCACATCGAATTTTTGCTCATTACATTTCTGCAGAGCAGTTAGATTAAATAAGAAAACATCAAACGACTTAATCAAACCAAACGAGAAACAACCTTTTATTTAGTTTTAAACTTGTTGCATAGTACACACTAACTTCACGTAAACGAAGATACATGATATAGTTATTTGATTTCAAATGTACAGCAACTGCAAAGTCAAATCAATTAAAGGAAGAAGCCGGGGGTTAGCGTCAGAATATCAAATTACTGTTGTCTGAGAGAGTTAATGGCAGAATATGTATTCCCCAATGTCCAACAATGTTTCAAAAGTGTCCGAAAAGAATTATCTATGAAAATATAATTTGGCTATACTTATGTTTCGGAAGAAATTTCGAAGGTTTGGAAGACGTTATCATACAATGGCTACGGTATTGGCGGTGTTCTCTGTTGGCCTGTAGTTTTTATTAAATTTGTTGTGGTTGATGTTGGTTCTCCTGTTGAGAACCACGTTGAAGGAGAAGTTGACATGGTTGGGTAATAAGGCTCAGGGTTTGGTTTCGGACGCATTACTGGGAGTAATTCGTGGTTGATTGATCGATAGCTTGTATCTCTCCTCATGGTATCAGATGATCTTTGGATACGGGGCTCTGTATTTGGGTGCACCGTAGGTTCTAAAAACAACAATTAATGATGAATTGGAGTTTAACACACAATTTTTAAATAAAAGACAAGCGTTATAACTTATACTTTTTACATGTAATATTCCGATTAATTGATGGACTTTCTTAGAAATCAACCAATCAAATTGGGCGTTGTAGATGGCGACGTCAATATTAACGTAATGGTTCATTATGTATTTTTGAAAATAAGCAATGTAAATAAATCTTACAATACCCGGTATTAAAATATAATTTTGTCTGCAACGATGAAGTGAACTAATTAACATGGCGAATATATTATGCAAAATCTTAGATGCTTTTATGATATTTATGAAACACTTTAGTTACTTACTGCACGTGAATCCGTTTCCTTGGAAACCAGGCCGACACACACATCTAAACGACCCAACGGACTTGAAGCAGTCTGCATTCGCATCGCATCGGCCCATCGTACATTCATTGATCTCTTCAATTATAAAATCAATCAAAGAAAGTATATCAATAAACTCATACAAACCACCATAATACAGAAAACAGACCCATATCATGCTCACTCTTTTTCATGAAGGATCAGGCAAAGTCCCATTAAGAATCACTTTCTGGTGATCTTTTGAAATACATCATTTAAGTTAACGCCTTCAAATTATAAAATACTTTGTAAGAGCAGGATCATTTCCAAGAAGGTAAATATTTGAAGAACATGTAGAATGGATACTGGCAGGCGACCAGTTCTCGCCATCGCATGTGTATCTGTATGATGGCACATGCATTTTCAGACAATTTTTTGTGGAAATCAGCATGAAGTTATTTTCCATCAGAAGATGACTTTATTGACATTTCCAATAATGTAATTGTTTGAAGAACATGTAGAATGGATACTGGCAGGCGACCAGTTCTCGCCATCGCATGTGTATCTATATAATGGCACATGCATTTTCAGACAATTTTTTGTGGAAATCAGCCTTAAGTTATCCTCCATCAGAAGATGGCTTTATTGACGTAAAGTTGCGTGGAAATCATACTGATACACGTGTAATGGCGATAATTGGTATTCGGCGCCTGCTAGTAGTCGTTCTGTGACGATCTGTCGCTTTAAAGCTGACAATGCAAGTTAAAAACATGCATTTGAAATTTAAAAAAAAAATATATTAACGAAATATTTTTCCAAAAATTGTTTCTGAGACATCCCCTAGTTATGACAGTGTGGTATCTAAGGAAGTGGCAGCCATTTTTCTTTTGCTCTGCTTAGTAACCTTCACTGGCAACCCCCTATATAAAGCACGGAACACTTGAACACGTGTGGCATTCTAAAAATGTCTTGTCTCAGATACACATGCCTCGATATTGCAAATAACAATGTCAAATTGAAAATAAACACTGCACTCACCTGGCAATATTTCATTGAAATAATAGATGAATGTGTTGTCAGCTATATCCCAACATATGTCAATACGAACTAATAAAACACTTCAATATACACCAAGTTTTAAACGTACATGTACATCGACACGTGTGTGTCCTTGATAGTTGTCGCTCGTTCGGGTCAGGTACGTAGTCACGTTGTACATGGTCAGTTGAGTGCATCGAGTACGATGATATACGTGGAGATATGTGGACGGATTATTGTTTGGATTTCTATTCACTTGCGTTTACTTTTAAATGACAACTTAGAGGAGTTGACATGTTTTCTTGCTAAAAAAAAATCCCATATAGTTTTACAGGTGAGGGTTTTGTTTACCTATTTGTAGGTGATATATACTGTGGACTGCTAGGTGTATGAGTACATGAATGAGCGCACGTGTGTCGATTCACGCGCTTTATATAGGGGTCGGTGAGTCGTCGGAATGTAAAACAAAATGGCTGTTCTCAACCGGGGAATGTCTCATAAACGATTCTTGAACAACGAGTATACTTATTTAAAAAAAAATCATTTTAATCAGTTTAACTTGCATTGTCAGCTTTAAGCTGAAGTTAACATGTGTGTAGACTAACTACCATACATGTAATTGAAGTTTAAAGGTCAACAGAACCTGACGTTTAATCAGTTGTTGTCAGATCCTCTATGAGGCACAGTGAAAATAAGGATCCGTGATGTTATGACATTAAAACTACATATTTGATATGTTAATAATAATATTCACCTTTTGGTATTAATTGGTTTCGTTTTATTAATTCATGACAATTAGAGCAAGATACTCTATCATCTTTATAAAATAAAGCTTGGTTTACCCCCTTTTTACAATTAAATACTGTAAATATTGTTATTATATAAGTTATATATATGCATAGCACTACCACCACTTATTATTTAACGAGATTATTTTCGTACCAAAATCATCACGATTAGTAAACAATAACTAAATCTCAAACAGAAACTAATATTTTTTATTGAAATATGTTGCCTTAGCAAGATAACTTACCCAAAAAGTCAACTTAGTCATCATGATATATTGACTTAAAACATAAAAAATCGTCTGAATTATCATGCCAAGTCGACGTGGTCATCATGATAAACCGGCATAATTATCACGATACGTCGACTTAATAATCAAGATAAAAACGGCTTAATTATTGCGAAAAATCGATTTAATTATTGCGATAAGTCAGTTTAATTTTCACGATAAGTCAATTTAATTTTCACGATAAATCAGTTTCATTTTCACGACAAGTCGGAATAATTATCACGTTAAGTTGACTTATTTATCACGATAACTCAACTTTATTATCACGATACGTCGGCTTTAATATCGGGATAGGTTTGTTAAGTTGGTTATTGGGAAATTGTTAGCTAGATTTTAAGTGGTTGCAGGAATACGCCACCAAACTTATATCGGAAAGGCATACACACGTACGATGAATAACGACTGACACATGATTAACTGCCCGAATTGTATTTGTGTTATGTTTTTTGCATAATTTCATATATTTTTCAGACAAAACGTGTCAATTTACTCACGAATTAATCATGTCAGAGTTGATAGCTATCCATAAGAAAGGAATTGTCTATTGTGTTACATGTCTAATTATGGTTATCAAAAATATCACTGACCGCAATAGAATCCGTTTCCGACGTATCCCGCCCGACACGTACACACGTTGTTTTGAACACTCAGCATACTTGTGACAGGACGCACAGGGATTGAAACATCTGAAAACAACAGAAATAATAGAGAACCAAATTATTAATATATTTTACAATATTAAGCATTTTCATAAAATGAAACATAGGGACATGTACACAAATACGCCAATTCATGTAGGATTTGAAAAGCGAGAATTTTCAAATTTTGATGAGTCCCAGCACCAAACATATGAGAGGGTTCACAAAATCTTTGTGAGTACCACTGGGGAATCATTAGTCTCCGACTCTTTAAGGTCCCATTAATCACTGAAATATCTATTATTTTCATTTTAAAATCAATTAATATTTTATTTAAAAAGTACGACATTTTTGTTAATAATTGATTTGTTTCAATGACATACTGTAATATTCCGCAGTCATATAAGCCTCTGCGAAATTAAATTTTGTTTTGCTGGCATAATGTTTCATAAAACAAATGACAAACGGATGGGGCACACATTATTGCTACTTGTATAATCACCCTTTCTACTCAATGTTACAAGATATTTTTTAAAATATGCTAACTTTAATTCCCTAGAATTAAATGGTAAGAATGTCAGATATAGCTTATTAATGCGTGATTAATAATTAATAATTCACGAATTTATTTATAATATAGACCAAGAGAAGTTTGTATTGTGTGTTTAGGGGTAGATGTAAATCACAAGTTTATGTTAATATTATAGGTACGTAACCTGATGTCGTTGATGTTCCAATTGTTGTTGTTGGAGCGGTACAAACTCGTGCTGTAAACAGAACAATTGCAATGATTAGTGTTTAAGTAGAAGCAGATTTACATCTTCACAAATAATGTGACAATGGCATATTCAAAATTAAAGATGCTCCACCGCTGACAAATGGTATTTTTTCACTATCAAAAACAGGAGCAGATGATTAAGCATTTTTCTTCAGTTACAAAAGTTTCTTACTTTACACCATTACCACCATTGGAAAGTTTGAGCTTCTAATTTTACTTCATATTAAAATTACAAAATAGAATTAATTGCATCCCGAACAAAATCCGTGGTACTATATCCTATATGGAATGAAGTACTGATTACGCAGGCACCAAAGGCAAAATAAATTATTTTATATTATTCCTTGTGTTAATAAGACATATATGTACACGATTAAACACCAATTATTGATCAAGTGAGGGGTATCATTTATGCTCTGTCGGAGGTGGAGCATCTTTAAACAAAAATCGTGATTCTGGTTTTCCCAGTATTATAATTTATGAAAGGACGGTTGTCGACACTGATTGATATTGATGACAACAATAACTCCGTCTATGTATAATGTTGGGATTTTTACCCTTTTTGTTTTAAATTCATTAAACTAA
>SAYR01005056.1:750750-762157 GCA_004382745.1 Argopecten irradians irradians
GAGAAGAAACACAAAACAAAGAACCCTGAGGTACTCGGAGTTACAGACGTCCGAACAACAAACTCATAATATCTACTGAGTATCTGACGAGAGTTAAATGTGACACCAAGATCTAATGAAAATTACATCCACGCACCCAAAAATGTCAACCAATTAAATTAGTTTGTCACCATCAAATGTCACGGAACCAGAACTATTCTATCGCACACTATATAAAAATTATGAGGGAGTTAATCAAAACGGGCTACATCTATGTTTTCGGCAAGCACAAATAATTTTCGTATTTGGCGAAGACGTTAATCATAATGACAGACCGCTATAGGCGCGAGTAGGTATATTGAGCGGGTGTTAACTTGATTGCCTGTAAAGCAATTTTTGGTAAGTTAAATTTGTTGTCGCCGCTTAGAGATGTATTCGGTTCTCACTGCTTAAGAACGAACAGTTGAAGGAGAAGAATATTTGACCACATGGTTAGATTAGTACATAAGGCTCACGGCGTTTGGTTCTGGTAATACCTGCGAAATTACTAAAGGGACCGGTAAGTCGGGTTGAGTTGATCGAAATATAGCTTGTAATACGTTCTCCTAACATAGGTATTCAGGAGATGATTCTCCTAAGTGGATAACGGGCATTACTGTAATTGTGGGTGAAACACTACAGGGATGTACGGCTCGCAAACTATACAACAATTGTACTATACAGAAGACCGATCTTGAGTTTACAACATGACAGAGTGTCTTGTTAACTGAGATTGATTCAAACGCGAGTTTAATATAATTAAAAACTATTAAAACTCCACCTTTTCTATCTAATTGTAGTATAGTTAAATTTAATGCAATACTCCCGATTAATTGAGGTATAATAGGATACTTCTGTAACTTAGAAATTATCAATCCAAGTCAATAATTGGGCGTTGTAGATGGCGACGTCAAATATTAACTTAATAACGGTTTTCATTATATTTTTTTTGAAAATAATCGAATGTAAATAAATCTTACAATACCCGGTATTAAAATATATTTTGTCGTTTTGTCTGCAACGATGAAGTGAACTAATTAACATGGCGAATATATTATACAAAATCTTAGATGCTTTATGATATTTATGAAACACTTTAGTTACTTACTGCACACGTGAATACCGTTTCCTGTAAAGTAAAGACCGACACACGACACACGACACACAATTCGACAAACAAAAGGAACAAAATAGAAATTGAGCAACACAACCGAAAAATCCAAACAGACTGATAAAACTCAAAGATCTCTCCCAACCCGACATATATAAAAGGACAGTTGCATCAGCAATGCGAGCATCGGCCCCAATGCCGCTCACCAACATAACATCATGCACTATAATCGCACTACAATTATAAAAATAATCAAAGAAAGTACAAACACACAAAAATTAATTAAACTCATTGGACACAAAACACTAATAATTAACAGAAAACAGGACCCATAATCCAATGCCTCACTCAATCCTTCATCTTTTCATTTCCATGAAAGATCAGAAACCCAAGCCAAGCAAAAGTCCATATTAAACGAATCACTTTCTGGTGATCTTTTGAAAAATCATCACATATGCGATCTTCAAAGTTAACGAGACCTTAAATTGACTATAAATACTTTGTAAGCACGCCAGGCCATCATTCTCAGAATGCTACATTAATTGCATCACGAACTAGTACATAAGTAAATCGGATGACTGGCAGCGCAACGAACCACAGTTTCCTCTTCACAGCCATAAGATTCTCGCCATCATTCATTATTTGTCGCGGTGTATTCTGATCATCACTCTCTACTATGGTCACACTATGCTTTTTCAAGACATTTTCAGACAAATTTTTGTGGAAATCAGCATGAAGTTATCTTCAATCAGAAGATGGCTTTCTTGACGTAAAGTTGCGTGGAAATCATACTGATACACGTGTAATGGCGATAATTGGTATTCGGCGCCTGCTAGTAGTCGTTCTGTGACGATCTGTCGCTTTAAGCTGAAGTTAACATGTGTGTAGACTAACTACCGTACCTGTAACTGAAGTTTAAAGGTCAACAGATCGTCTATGAGACACAGTGAAAATAAGGATCCGTGATGTTATGACATTAAAAATACATATTTGATATGTTAATAATAATATTCACCTTTTGGTATTATTTGGTTTCGTTTTATTAATTCATGACAATTAGAGCAAGAAACTCTATCATCTTTGTGAAATAAAGCTTAGTTTACCCCCTTTTTACAATTAAATACTGTAAATATTGTTATTATATAAGTTATATATATGCATAGCACTACCACCACTTAATATTTAGCGAGATTATTTTCGCACCAAAATCATCAGTGAACAATAACTAAATCTCAAACAGAAACTAATATTTTTTTATTGAAATATGTTGCCTTAGCAAGATAACTTACACACAAAGTCAACTTAGTCATCATGATATATTGACTTAAAACATAAAAAATCGTCTGAAATATCATGACAAGTCGACATGATCATCATGGTAAGTCGGCATAATTATCACGATACGTCGACTTAATAATCATGACGGCTTAATTATTGCGATAAATCGATTTAGTTATTGCGATAAGTCAATTTACTTTTCACGATAAGTAAATTCAATTTTCACGATAAATCAATTTAATTTTCACTATAAATCAATTTAATTTTCACGATAAATCAATTTAAAGTCGGAATAATTATCACGATAAGTTGACTTATTTATCACGATACGTCGGCTTTAATATTGAGATAGGTTTATTAAGTCGGCTTATTGTGAAATTGTTAGCGAGATTTTAAATGGTTGCAGGAATATGTCACCAAACTTATATCGGAAAGGCATACACACGTACGATGAATAATGACTGACACATCATTAACTGCCAGAATTGTATTTGTGTTATGTTTTTTGCATAATTTCATATATTTTTCAGTCAAAACGTGTCAATTTACTCACGTATTAATCATGTCAGAGTTGAAAGCTATCCATAAGAAAAGAATTGTCTATTGTGTTACATGTCTAATTATGGTTATCAAAAATATCACTGACCGCAATAGAATCCGTTTCCGACGTATCCCGCCCGACACGTACACACGTTGTTTGAACACTCAGCATACTTGTGACAGGACGCACAGGGATCTGAAACATCTGAAAACAACAGAAATAATAGAGAACCAAATTATTAATATATTTTACAATATTAAGCATTTTCATAAAATGAAACATAGGGACATGTACACACAAATACGCCAATTCATGTAGGATTTGAAAAGCGAGAATTTTCAAATTCTGATAAGTCCCAGTACAAAAACATATAAGAGGGTTCACAAAATCTTTGTGAGTACCACTGGAAAATCATTAGTCTCCGACTCTTTAAGGCGAGTCCCATTAATCACTGAAATATCTATTATTTTCATTTTAAAATTAATCAATATTTTATTTAAAAAGTACGACATTTTTGTTAATAATTGATTTGTTTCAATGACATACTGTAATATTCCGCAGTCATATAAGCCTCTGCGAAATTAAATTTTGTTTTGCTGGCATAATGTTTCATAAAACAAATGACAAACGGATGGGGCACACATTATTGCTACTTGTATAATCACCCTTTCTACTCAATGTTACAAGATATTTTTTAAAATATGCTAACTTTAATTCCCTAGAATTAAATGGTAAGAATGTCAGATATAGCTTATTAATGCGTGATTAATAATTAATAATTCACGAATTTATTTATAATATAGACCAAGAGAAGTTTGTATTGTGTGTTAGGGGTAGATGTAAATCACAAGTTTATGTTAATATTATAGGTACGTAACCTGATGTCGTTGATGTTCCAATTGTTGTTGTTGGAGCGGTACTAACTCGTGCTGTAAACAGAACAATTGCAATGATTAGTGTTTAAGTAGAAGCAGATTTACATCTTCACAAATAATGTGACAATGGCATGATCTAAATTAAAGATGCTCCACCGCTGACAAATGGTATTTTTTCACTATCAAAAACAGGAGCAGACGATTAAGTATTTTTCTTCAGTGACAAAAGTTTCTTACTTTACACCATTACCACCATTGGAAAGTTTGAGCTTCTAATTTTACTTCATATTAAAATTACAGAATAGAATTAATTGCATTCCGAAAAAAAAAAAAATCCGTGTTACTATATCCTATATGGAATGAAGTACTGATTACGCAGGCACCAAAGGCAAAATGAATTATTTTATATTATTTCTTGTGTTAATTAGACATATATGTACACGATTAAACACCAATTTTTGATCAAGTGAGGGATATCATTTATGCTCTGTCGGAGGTGGAGCATCTTTAAACAAAAATCATGATTCTGGTTTTCCCAGTATTATAATATATGAAAGGACGGTTGTCGACACTGATTGATATTGATGACAACAATAACTCCGTCTATGTATAATGTTGGGATTTTTACCCTTTTTGTTTTAAATTCATAAAAAGTGCCTTTACTGTATATTGCGTTATGAGCGAGGATTATTTTTTATCAAAAGAACAATATTCGATAGTGAATTCAGCTTATTTGAAGTTACATGCATGCCTTAAAATTCATTTAAATATCTATGTGTCGTAATTTTCATATTCACGAATCAAGAAGAATTTTTTAATATTTTCTTCGCTATCAAAACGATTTTTAGAATTACAATACGCACAATGCATAGGTTTAAAGTTTACAAGTACAAATAAAAGCTGAAGATGATTTTAGGCAGTACATTATATTTACAACTACAGTACAGTGAAAGTAGTACATGCATGTACATGTACGGTCATCTCATGAAGCTTGCGCTTTTAAATTTTTCACAGTATTAATAGTAATTGTAAAGTGATTTCTGCTTGTAAGTTTCCATATAAGCATATATAATGCATACAAAACAAGAATTTATCCAGTTTCGAATTTGGTGTTGTAACTAATGTCTATAAGGCATCATACATGTTTATCTGTCAATTAAAATGGTTTCACACCTTAATGCATCAAACTTTCTAGATTTTGAAAATACCTTTAATTTTACGTATACAACTATTAACATTTTGTTCTCTCTAGCACTAAAATGAAAAAAGACGAATAATCAAAGACATTTTTGTTATATTTGAATCAACACGTGCCACACTTCATATATCTGCGATGATTTCGTTAATGATAAATCATTTTAAAGACAGCAAGTATAATATGTATGAAGAAAGATGATTTCATTATTATTGAAAGAATAAATACTCCATAATCACGCATAGAGTTATATTAATATGCAAATTTGTTTTAGAAATGATTATAACTCAAAAAATTATAAATTGATAATGGAATCATGCTGACTTTTAAAGTAACTTTATAATTACTTTCATCAATACAAAAATAGGAAATGAAATGGTACACCACAACTTGCCTTCTTAGTTTGACTACGTGTATTTATTTTACTGTATTGTAGATGTACATTAAATGTAAATATCATGATTTTTGGCAGTATTGCCAAAGTTCATTTTGAACTTTTATTTTACATTTTCAAGATAAAACTATGCATTGTAAATATTGTCATTGTCAAAATGTAATGGTTATGTTAAGGAGATAAGCCTCAAACTTTACTTTATGTGTGAGAGGTAAAGCAACGAGGCCTGTTGAAGACCAGTTATGGATAAATCCTGCACATTCCATGAAATATAACACAAAAAGAACAAAAGAATTTACGGTAACTGTGTAATAAGGTGAATAAAAGCTCATTTTGATTAGTGAATAAGAAAATTGCGGCACATAAAATTTTAATGCATACTATATGACAAAAATGTTCTTGATAATATAAAAACTCATTTTAACACATGTCTTAATCATTAATTTGCAGTTAAGATTATATTCGAAAATATTTTTTTCAAAAACATAATTATAACACATAAACAGTATGAATTCTAGTTAAAAACTGTTTTTTTTTTAATTTTTTAACAAACATAATTTAACATTTGAAAGCATATTAAGAAAACAAAAGAGAGAAATACATTGAGATAAGGAAGGGGCGATGGGCGGAGGAGATATTACAACATGCATTCAATAATTAAATAAGTAAGTTTAAATTGCACGATAGAAATCAACCGAAAATCAATATTATAACTCCGTATATTTTGATAAAACACCACATCACAATAATTGTAAATAACTATAACCGTACTAATGAAATAAAAATGACTTACTTATAATCGCTGCGACGACCAGCAACGCCGTTATCGCTGCCATGATTACTTTAGACAATATGGCACGTAAGTCTTAAACTTGCTATGGGATATTTATATGAATTTATGTTAATATTAGTGTATAACTGCCAAACGATATTATTTGTTCACAACAACAAGGAGTTCCCGTATGAGATCACGCATGAAAAATATCGATAGCCCGCAGCTAACATTCGTTGTGAACTTCAAGACATTATTATGTGTTATTGACTTACAATTGAGTGTAACTTATAATGGCATGATAGTATATATCTTTGTAATTGAACATTAACATCCATTTAAATGTAAGTAGTGCTAGTGGCGTAATTCAATACACGCGTCATTAATTATATAATGTACAAAAGCACGTAACATCAATCCACGTTATGAAGTAATGATAAACAATTCGGTTGATATTGGATTTTTGATGTTCTTTCAGTTGTTTCACTTATCCTATCTTAACCGAATCGTTTCCCTTTGTACGAGAAGGGTAATAATGCAATAATGTAATGAAATAGATTTGTAACCGAAGGAGAAAATGTTTTTCAACTCAATTTATTATTTCTTTGAACCTTACGGTTCGTCAGAAAAACAGCTTTACGTGTGTTTAACAAAAATATCATTTATCTAAAGATAATCGGATATATTCCATAGCATCCTTCGCAAACATTGGTTACCTCACTTTTTGCGTCTTAAAGTTATATGTGCTGGGCGAAAATTTTGACATGTTAACTTTTCGTCATTAATCTATTTAAAACCATAAGGTTTCATAAATTAAGTCGTGAAGGTAATTAAAATGGCGTCAGATGCCTTATAAATATTAGTTAAAAATCATGAATTATATAATGTATTTTTGTGTATTGTTATGATTTATGCATTTTTAGACAGAAAAATTCCTGTAAAAAAGACTTTACAATTACCAAAAAAAAATAACCTCTATTTGGCTTCATGGTCTGACCGTAAGTACTATATATGTACATTTATGATTTTTTTGAAGTACTGCTGAAAATAATTTTCTGTTCATATTTGTACTTGTAAAATTAAAACCAATGCATTGAAAGCATCTATTGATGATGAATAACATATCAATTTTAAAACTTATCTTGATTAGTGAATACAAAAAAATACGGCACATATAACTTTAAAACGAATAACTCCTTATTTCAAATCCACGTTTTCTAACTTTTAGAATAAACCTGAATAGTATTTTAAATGGTTCAAAATTTTACTTCATACCAAGTTCAAAGTTCTGACTTCTCAGAATTATTTCCCTCTTTTATCTTGGAAACGGATTACAATTGCTTTTTTTTACATTTTAGTCTCTGAAATCAAGCAGACGATTTAGTATTTTTCTTCGGTTACAAAAGTTACGTACTTTACACCATTACCACCACTGAAAAGTTTGAGCTTCTAATTTTACTTCAAGGTAAAAATATGAAAAATAATTAATTGCATCCCGAAAAAATTTCGTGGCACTATATCCTATATGGAATGAAGTACTGATTGCGCATGCACCAAAGGCATAATAAATTATTTTATGCTAGTTTTTGTGTTAATTAGACAGATATATACACGATTACACACCAATTATTGTTAAAGTGATGAATATCATTTATGCTCTGTCGGCGATGGAGCATCTTTAACGTAGAGCTATTTTCCTCTTACTGCTAATATAGTGTTGTTGGTGCTTTGGTTACAGTAAGTGGTAATAATATAGTTGATAAGTATACATTTATTTTTGTTGGCCATGACAAAATCTGTTTTTGATTCCCTGTGTGTAGGCCTCGAGATCGTGAAGTTCTATCGAGGCATCTTGAACATATCCGGTGACCTAGTTATCTGATATAGAGAGATTTTTTATGTTTCTGTTTTGTGCGCGTATTATTTTAGTTGAATGTTCTTGTGGTACTTTATTGAATGATGTATCTGGGTTTTTTTAATACATATATATGTGTGTAAACATTTTCTATAGAAAAAGAAGAATATCTTGAATGATGTTGCAGCTGATGTGCCTGTATATGATCACTTCAAAGGCCAATTAATCAGTAAGTGGGCTTTTTATATAATGATGCTAATACTTTGCCAATGAATGTTATGTGTTTGTAATCAATATCATTTTTGATAGTATATCCTTATATGTCTTCGGCCCATGTAATCGTTTTCATTGTATCAAATGTTTTATGGTATAATGGCTATATTTCCATTAAATTGAAGATAATTTTTGCTTGTCAATGTTCATTTTCAATATCGAGGATTTTGAAACAAATTGGTCTTTCTGACATTTTGGGATAATCTTCCACAATGTTCCTCTGATACACCCTGTAGTAAAAGTTGATTTAAGGTGGGGGGAAAACAAAACTTTGTGGTCATTTAATTAATTATTTACTGCAATTAACAAACTATTTTCCCAAAATATTATAATTTATATATCAATTGTGAATTATATGTATTGAGAAATTTTATATGTTTATATTCTTATATTTACTTTTCAATTGACCTTAAAGTCGAGACGGGTCAATATGCGCTATACTTATTTGGAAATTTAAGATCTTGGTATTTAAACCTCTTTTTATATATTTTTAAACAGTTTTTCTTTCTTTTGATATTTCCCTTTATTTCATTCCCACATACATTAATATATTAATTGCATTCAACTTTTTAATTTGATGGTCGAGAGGTAGCATGGAGATAAAAAATGTTACTTGTAGCAATCGAAAATATTTAACTGTTAACATTAAGTTCCTTTTGTTCAACTATCAGTTATTGATTTCATTTCTCTCTAATTAACATTCCAATTAGTTTTACCTATTTATTTATTTATTTATTTATTTGATAAAATAACCCTAAAAGAGTGACTATGTTTAAGGATTTCCAAATGCCTTTTTTATCTATAGATATGATGTGGCATTATATACTATTCCGTCTTTGTGTATTACAGAGTTTGCGGATAGATATTCATTATGACGTCATTATTTTATGAGAGCACTATACGTCGTTTTCTCCTAAACTTATGACGTTACGCTCGCAAACACATGACGTCACAATCAATACCTACCCGCAAATACAGAATACCCCCAAACGGTGTACCCACTACATTTGACGAACTACTATCCATATCCATCCAATTTCATTTATTTTATAAGTTTGTGTGCCAAAATTGAAGGTATGTATGTAAACATTTTCTGTATCGGTATAGTGGTAGCGGCTTGTGCATTGCTACGTATATTAAATATTGTCTAAATACACTTGTGTATTTTAGAATAAACATAAAATTATCCAATAATGGTCAGGTCCGTCATCACAGAATGATTACATTCCTATGTTTCAGTATACAGTAGTATGGACATAGAAGTTCTCCAACAAGTGTTGTTTTATATGTTTTTCAAACTCGAGTTAGTTAAGATTGAAATTATGAAAAGACATGCGTTTTAGCGAGTGTTTCTTTCTAAGGTTTTAAAATTAACTAACGAGAATTTAGGTATGCAACTTTTTCATCCCATAATTTTAACACTATTTCTCGTTTATATTCAGGGATACGTACCACCATACACTGCGTCATATTATCTTTCCGCTATCAGATGAATTGCCTAAATAAAGAGCCAAGTTTTAGTATTTAGTACATATGATAAGCACCTACCAGTTATACAGTTAAAATAGAGAGGCGCCGTAAGTGTTTACAAACAGGGATGTGTCAATAGGTTTATCACATGATTTTTTCCATTGTAAAACATGCATAGGTACATGTATACACTGCCCTGTTATGTTACATAAGTATAAGTTATAGTCTATGGTCTGTAGTGTAATGCTAAAATAAATTAATCAAAATTAATAATTCAATGAGTTTTTTTTAGTTCTGTTGAGTATTTATATATTTCTGGGTTTTTTTTTGAATGTTAAGTGCAGTCATCTATGGATGGTTGATAGGAGGACTATGAGTAATAAGTATAGATAATATCCATTAATCTATACTACTTTTTGTACATGGTAATATGTTACTACATTCTTAGGTTTTTTTCCCTGTGTCTCTATGTATCCTAGGAACGGCACCATAAACGCTTTAAGGGTGAGAAGTCTGTGACGGTTGAGAATGTACGAACATTGGTGGAGAGTAATGTCGGAGGGGAATTACGACAGAGGATGAAAATCCATGCAGGATCCGACTCAGCGAGCGTCCCGGAAGTTGTCCCCGACATATTGGACAAAGTATTTTGGGTATTAATTGCGTTTTATGGGACATCAGAAGTTACTACACTTTTGTAGTTAACCTTTTATGGTACATGGAAGTTTTATTTTTCAGTGTTACCATGGTATTTTTATATATCCCGACATGATAGCAAATCTACCACAAATTTATTTAGGTGTCGCAAATTTTAAAGTTTGTACATTTTGTATTGTCATATTTGTCTTGTTACATCATATCTTTAGTGAAACAGTAGTTAACTGAAGTGGTAACATACTCACAAGGTGTATTCAAAAATAAAAACGACACCTACTTATCTATACATTTTTGACAGCACAAATGTTGGTAATTAAAAACCTCAATATAAATGTGTGTGTGTGTAAATACATATGTATATGGTGGGTTTTTTTCCATCCATAAGGAAAATTCTTTATTTAGAATCATTAGATATATGTGTGTGAGAGTATATGTACCAAACTTGCATTCAAATTTCAAAAAGAAATAATATTTATCTGTAAATTTTGGGTGTCAAAGCTACTTGTTTGCTTTTATTTTCATGATTGTCTTAAATTTGTAATGTTGTATCTTCATTAAGAAGTAGCACATGGTATATGGTGTATATATCATGTATTCATAATTCAATAATATACCTTTTATAATCATATATTAACACTTGCTAGGCTTGGTCACTATACGCTAATACTAGCCGATTTTGTTTACCATAACTGCATGGTAACATCGAACTTTGAACTTGCGTATGAAAATGTTCTGTGCAACGTAAAAGGACTACATTTTTTATAAGAAACACATGGCTTTGTTTACATTTTGACGCAACATTACGTGTATATTGTTGTTTTTCATAGAATTTTGGAAAAATGTAAACGATATATACATGTTTTATATTTATATATGATTCAAACAATTTTTAAATTAACAATTGTATAAAGAAACGGGAAAATATCCCGACCGGGGCGACGTGCTTTCATTTTTGTTAAAAATGATGG
>SAYR01005056.1:762258-795540 GCA_004382745.1 Argopecten irradians irradians
ATGTGTGTGAGAGTATATGTACCAAACTTGCATTCAAATTTCAAAAAGAAATAATATTTATCTGTAAATTTCTGGTGTCAAAGCTGCTTGTTTGCTTTTATTTTCATAATTGTCTTAAATTTGTAATGTTGTATCTTCATTAAGAAGTAGCACATGGTATATGGTGTATATACCATGTTTTCATAATTCAATAATATACCTTTAATAAGCATATGTTTTATTATTCCACTTATGCTTTAAGCTTCCATAGTCAAGATTGTCTTGCCATTTACATAATATTTTAGTAAGGTAGTATGCACTTTAAGTGGTAACTCATATTCATTTATAAAATGATAGATTGTGTATTGTCTTTCATGTGTGTAATATGTTATGTCATAATGAAAATCAATAGAATGTGAATGATAAAAAAAATATTTAGCTGTCTGGATAAAAAAATATGTGAAAATATACTATACTTGCTGTATAATATAATAAAACCACACTTATATGTAACTTATTCTCTGAGACGAATTATTTATAGCAGTGAATAAAAGTATAGGAATTACATATGTATTGGATGGTTGTGTTATAAATAATAAGTACGAGTTATCTCCCTTATCCCTTCTCCTCGGCAGAAGGCACAATCGTACACTAACGCAGTTTTGTGCACGACACAGGGATATGAGGGTTACATACTGTTTATGGTGTATAGTTGGACCTACCAGAGCCTCAATAGACCATTTTAGACGTTTTATTGGTCCAGACCAAAATGTATACATATAAATATCATACTCTAAATTTATCTTTTATATATCTGGGTCAACTTAAATCGGTGATTCCAAATAGTTATACTGCAACTATTATATCAATGTGGCACCAAAGCAAACGATCTTGACCAATCAAAACAACGATGAGGTTTATATAATTCAATCAGAAACCAATATGTAGCTAGTCTAATGTAAATTAAAGAAACATTTACATACGTGATTAAACACCGGCTACTGATCGAACGATGAGTACAGTTTATGCTCTATCGGCGATATTTAAGCCACACTACCTTTCTTTGTCTTTGTATAATACGAATATTAATTTGAAATTGATACTAAATGGTTCTGATACAATCAGTCCGAAAGATAATGAGAGCATACGCCTGACAATCCAAGAATATATAAAAAATACTAATCGTTTTGTTTGATCTAACAACATTCAATGGTTGCTAAATGATAATTGCTGGTATTTCATTGTCAAAACTTGTTTCAT
Organism: Argopecten irradians irradians; assembly: GCA_004382745.1. NCBI lineage: Eukaryota > Metazoa > Mollusca > Bivalvia > Pectinida > Pectinidae > Argopecten > Argopecten irradians. The sequence continues at coordinate 763,498 of SAYR01005056.1, forward strand.
GATATTATTTTTTTTCTAAAGAACATTAATGCCAAAATGTATTTGTAAGATATTTATGGCAAAATCATTATTGTTATATATTATTTTAGATTGTTTACAAAGTTAATGTTCAATTGTACGGAATTAGTCACGTCATGAATGTCAAATGTTAAAACAATTTTACAGGTAGTAATAAAACGTGGGTGCTGGTATGGCTAAACAAATCAAATGTGACTATCAATATTTGTTAATGTTTGTTTGTTTCTCTTTTCTTTCTTTCTTCTACATATTATTTCATATACAATCATTAATGCTGCTATTGTATGTTTGATTATGTAACATCATATACATTTGTATGGGAGAGGGCAATTCTAAGTTGTATAACTTGTGCCTAATTCCTTTTGACTTTGTTCAAATAAAATATGTTTAAACTGAAAAAACTAAAACTACCTTTCCGAAACGGCTTTTAATTTTAAAAATGGGAATGAAAAACGAGATCGATAATTTTGTAGAATCGCAAAAGTTAATAACTTCCTATTTCTGAACAATTGATTAAAATTAATAAAATGTTATTTTTCATAACGCGGGTCGTCTTATGTTTCCCGCCGTCATCCTAAATACCGCGCGGTGGTTGACTTTCACAGCTCCAGACGGCAAAACAGCGAAATGACTCTCCATTGTTACTCTTTATATATAATATTACACGGGATAATTTGCACATGATTGGTGTCGTAACCTCATCTTAGGTCATCGTTATATATTTTGATGTAATTAATATTTTAAAGAACATTTAATGTTTTGCTCCGGAAAGGTAGTGGGCCTGTAACAGACGTTGATATAAGGACGTGTATAGTTAAAGGGCCTCTACGTATACCTTTCCGAACGGCTTTTGATTTTTAAAATGGGAATGTTAAACAAAATTGATCATTTCATAGAGTCGGAAAAACTATTAACTTACCGTTAAAACTACACTTACCATCAACGTCTAAAACGATTTAATTTAAATACATTAAATGCTAATTTTCAAAACGCGGGTCGTTTTATGTTTCCCGTCGTTGTCCTAATTATCGTCTATTGATTACAGACACATATAAACATATGTATATATGCTTCTGTTGATTATCACTGCGCCAGACGGCAAAACAGCGACATAAATCTTCACTTTTAACATATAGTTTACACAGGGAATCCACTACCTTTCCGAAACAAAACAAAAAAACAAAGTTTCTTAAAAACAACAATAAAAAAGGAGATATTTTTTGATGGCCTAAGATGAGGTTACAACACTAAATAAATACAAGATTCCCTCCATGATATGTTAACAGTGAAGATTCCTTCGGCTGTTTGCCGTTTTAAAAATTCAAAGCCGTTTCGGAAACATAATTTAGTATCCGAAGAAAAGCGTTCACTGGCAATGGTCAGTACTGCCCTGTGTGGATAACTACACATAAAAAGCATCTTACTTCACTCAATGTGTACATGTGTGTACCAAACTGATCGTCCTCAGGGGCGTAGGAAGCGGGTGGGGGAGGCAATCCCCCCCCCCCTGTTCCCCACGACGGGGGGGGGTAAACATGTCTTTTTGCCCCCCCCCCCCCCATTTTCGACGAGCGAAATGTTCTAAAAATGCACATTTGAAAGAAAAAAAAGGTTCTCATGCACATTTTTGTACTTCATTTTTCGCAGCGCGACGCGTTTCCTAAAACGTTCAAGCACATAATAACGAAAATTCAATTCACACGAATTAGACTAAAAATGTCCATCAAGGGATTACAATTTTTAAAAAAAATGCTTCTTAAAAGATTAATTTGTTTATAAATCTTCAATTCATTATTATTTTGAGTTTCACAACAATGTTCCGATGGGCTGGCTTCAAGAAGGATCAGCGAGTGACAAGGAGAGGGACACCATGGGCACGGCATGTGATAGACATTAGATCAGTTTGTATGGCATGATATGAGGATTAGTGTTGTTCCAGATGTGATTGTCACCTGAGCTGGAAAAGACCCATTACTCTAGTATTACTCTAGTATTATATTTAGTATCATTATATTATATGTTTGTATATTTTATATCAAAATACTTATAATCTCTCTCCCCCTTCTCTCCCTTTCCCCCCTTCTCTCCCTTTCCCCCCTTCTCTCCCTTTCCCCCCTTCTCTTTCTCTCGCTCTATCTCTTATAAAGTTAATCTGCATATAACTTAGTTCACCCATTTGCCTGTATATGTTAAAAAATAACTGGAACGGGCTTAATAGAAGTTTTTTAACTTGTGCCCAATCCTTTTTGTATTGTAAAAATTGCAAATAAATTATGTTTAAATCAAATGGGCTGGGTTGCATAATGGTATGGAGAACTCACAATTATCATTTCTAAATGCAGGTAACTTAAATAGAAAAATTACCGTGTTAAGAACACTTTAAAATCATCAAAATACATTATAATACTCATCTCAGTCATTCCAAATCGTATTTTTTTTCTCGGGGGAGACACCCGGATCCCCCAAACACAAAAATCCCTCACAAATCCAACAATATGCGTTGTAAAACTCGAGGTGATGATAAATATTGTTTTAAAGTGAATAGTCGGGCAAAGAAAACCAGTCTAAATGCGTTCATTGGCCTTCCAAAAGTTCTTACATATTAATACGACGGTTAAGGTCTGATTACGTTTCCCAGTTCTGACCATTTAAATAAAAAAAGTTGAAAGAATTGAAAGCGAGGCTGCGTGGAAATGTAACCATGGACATAGTCAGCCGGGAGGACGTTTTAGGATTCCTATACTTTAAATTAATTTCTACGTACGCAGACAGATTTTGACGAGAACGTATACTGGATACATTTTTACCGACTTTAGCCATCCTTGCCCGACTGTTCACTTTAACGGAAAGTTAATAATTTTTGAGACTCTACAAAATTATCGACCTTGTTTTACATTCTCATTTTAAAATTTAAAGCCGTTTCGGAAAGGTAATGAGCCTTTAAAGAAATATATGAAATCAGCAAAAAAGGGCATAACTTCCAAACGTATCCAACTAATTATATGTACAACAGTAATTAATGAGAAATATGAGAATTCATTAAAGTTCCTCAACACTACAATTACATTCAATTATGCATGCTTTAAAAATGTAGGGGATGAGTGCATTACGTTTGTGACTGAAGTAATATTAGTACATGCACTAGGTTCTAACATTTGTATACTATACTGTAAGTCAAAAGATATCAATTTACATATACTGTCAATGAATCTGCCGCCCGCTGGCTTGATCTAGATTTGTTTACATGTACATGTACGTACGAACATCTGGTAACCGCGAATTAAACAACCCCTTTGGTGTTGTGACTGCCCTGTGACACCGCGGCTCGGATTAATTACACACGGGCTCTATCGCGATCTAATTAATCTGTGACCGTGAACAGTTGGGTGAACTGTATAATAAAGCGGAAACGGAAGTGCATTACGTAATCACGTGTCATTTATTCCGGAATGACAGCACATGGAAGACCCAGCAGGTCCCCTAAACAAAGCTTTATCGCCCTTGCCGACAATTAACCCTGACGAACATTCTATCTTCCATCGTCTTAGTGGGATCTTAGCGGAAGAATCCTACAGTCTTAGCGGGATCATCCGTTATCTTGACTTTGACTCTGTAATCTCGGTTTCAAACTAGGTGGATATATAACCTATAGGGTTTGAAGGTCAGTCTATAGAGGTCATTCTGGTATCTTGATTCGCTGTCTGGTCTCACGGCAGTGATAACGTCCAGCTGGGGTCATTGTTGTCCGAGGAAACCCTACAGATCAGCTGTCACTTATAACACTCTAACATTGACCCGTGTCTAAGGAAGTTTACAAGCTGACCATTAATTGATTGATTGATGGGGCTTAACGTCCTTGTTCCGAACCGAGCCTAGGACACAACTCGGACCATGAAGAATGACCACCAGTTTCTTGAATAATCAATTTCGGCTCTTGCATAACAAGGGGTGTGTGTTCTAGTTATTAAACTCTGATGAGAAATTCTTATCGAATCCTTATTTGGGTCTTGTAGTCCTGTGGACAGTCTGAATGACCCAAACTCAGTGTATCCCATTTGTATTGAAAATAAATTAAATTAGGTTGTAGGCCTGTGGTCAGTCTAACTGATCCATAGTTAGTGAAACCCATTTGTTTTCCATACATTTTACAACGCCCAATTATATATATCATTTAACTTATATAATTTACTTTACAATTGTGTATATTATGGATTCGTGTTCAGATATTTTATAATTAAACATTTTTTAAAGTTATATTTGCCCAAGCTGGGCGAAAATTTTGATATGCTATTTTTTCTTCAAATAATCTAATGAAACCCACCAGATTTGATTAATTAAGCTGTGAAAATAATTAAAGTAAATAAAGAAACATGTCTGATGCCTTACAAATATTAGTTACAACCCAGAACTGATGTGCATATAACTTAAAGTAATACTACAGTCGATATTACATTATTTAGTTTGGCTAGAAAGAGTTGAGAAAAACTTTGATATCGGTCTGTTTTCTCGGTATGTATTTTCTGAGGTTAATAAAGCCACATATTTACCAGATGAATATCATTTTTGACGATTGTGATATTCGAAAGAATGTCAGCAAGAGTTACATCAAATGATATCGATAAGAAAAGTCTCAAACAGAGATTTCTTACATCTATTTTAATGGAAAAACGGAGATTTCTTAACATCTGTTTTAATTGGAAAACAGAGATTTCTTAATATCTATTTTTATGGGAAAACAGAGATTTCTTAACATCTATTTTAATGGAAAAACAGAGATTTTTTAACATCTATTTAAATGAAAAAACAGAGATTTCTTAACATAGTTTTAAGGGAATATCAGAGATTTTTTAACATATTTTTATTGGAGTAACAGAGATTTCTTATTTAAGCGAATGACAGAGATTTCTTAATATCTATTTCAAGGGAATGACTGACTGAAAACTAAAGGATGATAATTGCACCAAGGATGTCTTTAGACATCGGTGAACCAGGTCCTTGTGCAGTAAAAGTTATGAAAAGCTGCATGTTTTAGAAATCACGGTGATACGTCGTTCGTAACCTAGACTTACTAGAGTCCGTCGATAAATGTTGTACAATAGTAAAACTGGCAGATATTTGTGAACTAGGTACAGTTTACTTGTGTTTACATCATTTATAATGTCTAAATATTAAAGAGACACGGACACAAAATACGCTGTTCTTTATTCTTAGACACAATTTACTTTATTTAGAACGATTTCTAAATCTAGAACGTTTTCATATCGTTTGTGATGTCTAATTATTGAAGCAAAATTTAATCTTAATGTTTACCATAAATCCGATGTAGACTGTTATCAATTGATCGATTGTTGGGGCTCGACATCATTGTCCCGGTTATAAATCTATAACGTATATATGGATATAAGACAGTCACTGTGAAAATCTAGATTTTTATGCAATCCTCAGGCCCCTGTGGTGAAGCATGGTATGGTTATACAATATATCAGATGATACGCGAGCTTTACAGTTGACAAGACTACCAGTTTGATACTCGATACAAACACAGCAATAAAGCATATCGTGTGGATCACATATCCGTTACCATGGTAACGACATTGTGTCACCCATATCGATTACAGCGACATGATAATTCCGTGTAGCCTTCATTCTGTTATCAGCAGACATGGGACTGTTTTGGGGCAGACCATTAACGATAATAGGAATTAAACAGACGAGTTTACACAGGAAATTAATCAAGCACTTATTCTCTAAAGTGCAAAAAATTGCCAAAAGATTTTAATGTTTGATATGAACATTATTTTTCAGTGTTGCCCGCGGATCATGAATACTTTATATAGATTCCATACACTTTTTATGGTGAGTAACGAAATCAGGGGAAGATCTGAAATGGAAAACAAATTTTAAAACATCAATGAAAATTGAGACGCCTGTTACGGTGGAAATGTTTAATGCACAATCGGGAACAATCGACAAATATATCAATTCAGTGGCGATGGTTGATTTCCCAGTTAGCTCTCCAACCCAAACAATTTAATGAAATATCTATTTGTCTTTAGTCCACAGTATCTCGAAGAATTTCTTACAATCATCGGAATGGAATAATTTCCGAATTGCCGGAAATTGTGTGAAACTAAGAGCAGGTAACTCTGAAGAAAGGTATGATTGTCCTACCGAGAAGAGGTATACGGTGGGTGGTACATATTTACAAAGGATATATGTAATGATTACGTCTCGCAGTATTCAAATCACATCGCATTGTCGGTACAAATATATGCAAACTTTAACGAATCCCCAGGGTCCTGTGGCTACAACTCTCCACAAAGGGCAGATAATCTAGTCAAAGAGTTCAGCTGAGTACTCTGGATAGTCATGGCCCCCAGGACATATCCCTCGGTACCTAATTATCGTGAATATGGATCGCGCCCAGATATTTCAGCCGCCACATGTTGACCCAGCGATGGTCAGTGCTTCAGGAAACATCCTATCTAGAGTGGTCACTATAACAACGTATCACGTGACACGTAATTTAAACATCATTCTATGTCAAGTGTGTGAAGATGGTAACCCGAGCACACAAATTAGGTGTCTTAGGGCTGTCTGTGTAAACAGGAGATTTACAGAATTATGTCGAGTGTGTTTGTAGGGTCTCCACTACACTTAGTCCGTCAAATTTATAAATAGAATTGCTCTGGAAATTTTTCTGACACATAATGTTTTAAACAAGTCGATTCCATGTGTAAGTTATTTGGATAATTATTTCAAGGCGGTATATATAAATCCTTGATTGTTTATACAAACGGACGTGTTAGCACCCCCGCCTGTCACTGTGGGGCCGTAACCATCAGGGTCACATTTGGATTCGCTGTTTTTGGTTGCATATTTTTTAACAATCCAGGTTCTACTCGACTAACATCAGAAACTTATGTTTCTACTAACGTTAGTTGTATTTTAGACAATAAGTAAAAATGAGGCATCAAATGGCAATAAACCGGCACTCACGTGTCTAAAATCAATATACAACTCTTATGATGCAATACTTCACAAATTCTTAATTGAAAAAAAATACAACTTTTCCAATTTCAACTGTATGTTCCGGATAACGTCATCCTCGATATTCCAGGGGTTACTACTGTCATATTACATCCACTGTGGACATAACGACAGTGACAGTAACCCCTGGACTACTGGAGTATACGTTAATAGGAATGTCTTTAGGATATGGGGCAAGGAAATAATCTTAAACGTATAGACAAAACGCATTGTCGAAGATCTTTACGTATGTTAATTTATCATTTTCTAGGAGAATTTTCCCTGCATGTGCAGACAATCTTGCCTAAAATCACATAATGTCCCCACAGCCTCACATTTACGGCCATTGGTTTGATTTAAACATATTTTATTTGCATATATACAAATGGGATCAGACACAAGTTTAATAGCTTATAGTCCGTCTTCTCCCGTAATACATGAATGATGAAATATATAATGACCGCAAATTTATTAAGAAAATGTTGATGAAGAATATCAAGGTTTAAATTTATGATAAGATTTACAAAACATATATCGTTTTATGAAGTACCCGTACCCGCATGTCCGTATAAAGTATGTATTTGTATGAAGTATCATCATAAGTATTCGTTATACCTCCATTCTGGCTCCTATAGGTCTCGCTGGCCTGTTATGACAGTATAAAAACTCCACTTAGCAGTGGCCATCTTGATTTTTTACCGGAAGTAAGACTTGTTGGTGTTTGGTTAATATCTGAAATGTGTTTATCATAACAAACTACGCTGTTGACGCTTTTTATGCATTACCATAAAAGCATGAAACGTTATGAGTAAAGGATTAAGTTTTTTATAATTCTGTCGCGGCCATGTTGAATTTTCACCGGAAGTAGTTTTTAGCGTTAGTTTTGTTTGGTTATTTTTCTTTTGTCACAAAACAAAAATTGTCCTATATAATGGCCCGGTCCGTATGAGTACGTGAAAAGACGTTCTTTCCCGAAGGTCTCAAATTAGTCTCTAATGGCACTTGACAAGGGATGTTCTGCCCAGCGATCTTAGAACAGCTTTTATTAACAACACTCTTGACAATGCATTCTCCTGCACGCTCCTGGCAGAGCTCCAAGTAGTTTGACATTTTCTCGTGCTGATCTCGGTCATTGTTTTTCTTGGTGTTATTCTTTGTAAGAAGTCGCCCTTAGTAATGCCACATGGTACACGCTAAAGACTCAGGACCACAGTGACATAAAAATTAGATACCGTATATATATAACACACTAAAGATTTAAGACCACAGGGGCCTGAAAATTAGATACAGTTTATATATTGACACACTACAGATTCAAGACCATAGGGACCGTGAAAGTAGATACAGTTTATATATTGACACACTACAGATTCAAGACCACAGAGACCTGGAAAGTAGATACAGTTTATATATTGACACACTACAGATTCAAGACCACAGGGACATGAAAAGTAGATACAGTTTATATATTGACACACTACAGATTCAAGACCACAGGGACCTGTAAAGTAGATACAGTTTATATAACAACACGCTTACGACTACAGGGCCTGAAAATTAGATACTATACAGTATTTACATGTATATAACACACTAAAGATTAAAGACCACAAGGGTCTGAAACTTGTATATAGTTTATATATAACTGTCTAAAGATTCAATACCACAGTGACATGAAAAATAGATATAGTTAATATATACAACACAGTAAAGACTCAAGATCAGAGACCAGGCGCCGATTTCTCGAAACAAAAGTGCAGACTTAAGTCAAAACTTAAGTTTTTCTCCTTATGTAACTTATATGAAAACTAAAGACTTAAGACCGGGTTTAGGATTTATATTAAGACCTCTTACACCTGTATAAATGGTCAATGGTCACTCTGGTGTGTCCAAATATATATATAATGTAAACCATGCATCAGACCCCTGTGCTCAAACAAAAAAAATACTGCCCGTTCGATAAAACCTGCCTCACATGAGAACACGATAAGATTTGGGTTAAGAATCAATATTTGCGTGCAGGAATCAATCGTGGACTAAACATCACCATTACATAACATGCTACCATCTTTCAAATACATCAACATGATCAGGTTTTATACAGTTACGAACATCATACATGCATAAACATACACTCTTCACAGGGGCGTAGGAAGCGGGGGAAGGGGGGGGGGCAGGGGGGCAATTGCCCCCTCGTTTCCCTGGACCGGGGGGGGGGGGGGCAAACATTTCTTTTTCGTCGACTGAAATGTTCTAAAAATGCACATATGAATGAAAAAAGGGTCCTCCTGCACATTTTTGGTACTTCATTTTAGAAATTTTCCGTTGCGTAGCGCATTTCCTAAAACGTTCAAGCGCGTAATGTTCAAACCTTTGATAAAAAGTCAATACACATGAACTGGACAAAAAATGTCCATCAAGGGATTCTACTATTTCAAAAAAATGTCTCTTAAAAGATTAATTTGTTCATATGCGGTATTAGCAAGACAATAAATATATTATTATTTTGAGTTACACAACAACATGCCGATGGTGTGAAGCCGGTATGTTCAGATCGAGTAGGGTTGCATAATAGTATGACGACATTCACATTTATCATTTCTAAATGCAGGTAACTTTAAATCGAAAAATTACCATGTTAAGAACGCTTTAAAATCATCAAAATACATCGTAAATCTCATCTCAGCCATTCTAAATTATAATACTTTTTTCCCGGGGAGACTCTCGGACCCCAAAAAAAACAAAAAATATCGCGCCTTCGGCGCTCACAAATTCATCAAAATGGTTCGTAAAACTCATCTCAGTCATTCTAAATCGTAATTTTTTTCCTAGGGGAGACCCCCGAAACCTCCCCTCCCCCAACTCAGCAATTGCGCACGCAAAATCATTAATATACATCGTAAAACTCTCGTCAGCCGTTCTGAATCGTAACATTTTTCCCGGGGGAAACTTCTAGACCCCAAAACACCAAAAAAGTCGCGCCTTAGGCGCTCGCACGCCAATTTGGCTTATTATCGTGTTTATTAATTTCCTATTAGTGACGCCACTGTCTACATATGTATACAATTGTTTGTTTGTTTGTTTGATTAATTAACGTCCTATTAACAGCTATGGTCATGTGAGGACCGCCTCCCGTGTATGCGGTGTGTTGCGTGTATGTTGTGCTGGGTGCATGTTCATGTTATGTCTTCTTGTATAGTGGAACTGTTGCCCTGTTTATATTGCTATATCACGGATTATATGTAATGTTATATGAAAATATATATATTAAGTATATTTGGGTTGTGTGCTGAATTAATCTCCTCCTGAGGGCGTTGGGCGCCGGGGGGATGGGGGATGGGGTTACAAAATATTGAGGACCTTTGCCCCCCATAGGGTTTCAACTTCCTGTGCCACTGCTTCATTGTGCATAGTAAAACCTGCCTTAGCGATGACATCTGTAAAATGAAGACGACCTACTTTTAAAATCATACCACTAGTAATCGGATTGACTGTAACTTAACGATGTTGGCGCTTGTCTTCAGTTGATCTCAATCCCATCACATCCATCTTTAGAAAGTAGTTCCCGCCCTAACGTTCCTCAAGGAGACCAACTGGACCAACCCTTCCTAGCTTCACGGAGTTGTGTTCTTCTGTCCCTGTTCTTGACATAAATCAGAAATTGTACCGGGTCGAACAATTTACCAATATATCAAAAACTCATTTGATTTCATATTGCCTTCCATAAAATAATTGTGCTTTTCTGTGCCCCCTTGTGAATTGCTTAGCATATGAGTCGCTGATCATGGATGACATTATAATGTTGTCTGATGTTATTGTGTCTAATTATTCACCATGGTAACGTTTTAGTATCAATTAGGAACACGTCTTACTTCAAACTTACTGCACGCGGGAAAAAGGCGCCGCATGCGCAGATCAAAAGCAAATTAGATTGTGTACGCTCGAGGGTAAAGATGTTGGTCGTAGCACAAGCGTTTGGCTCTATAGACTTTTCCTCTCAATAGATACAATACTTTGTACACAGCATGGTATACATAAAGAAAGGTGCCGATAGAGTCAAACACCTGTGGTCTTAGTAATTAGATTTAAATGATGAAAACATTGTCGGCATGCAAACACTACACTATTGTTTGTCTTCAAAAGAGAGAGTTTGTCAAAAGGGAAATGGAAATTATCTATAATCAAAGTTCTTACGTTCATTTTTCTAATTTTTGTTTTCTGTTTTAAGATTTTTTAGTTCAATGTTCTCTCATTCCACGTTTTCTGTGTTCATTTGTCCCAATCTGATTAACATACAGATCCTTATTATCACTACGTTTGATAAGAGGATCGTAGAAAATCCCATTAGGGGTCATGTCCAGGTGACCTTTGAAAATGGCCAATCAAATTGCTACTTGAACAATTTTGACAGTGAATTTCAGGGGACGAAATTGTTTGAAAAAACTGTTTGGTTTATTTTGGTTTAAGTAGTCATCTCGCCCAAAGAGCATAACAAAGCTTATTGTGTATGTTTACTGCGACGAAATATCGTTTTCAATTGATGTGGCAAGGTGTAGAAAAAGAATTTGGTATGATTCCACGTGGCATAAAGGTCATCTGGACATGACCCCCTATGGGATTTTGTCAGATCCTTTATTTAACGGAATGGTTACAAGGATCTGTGTTTTAATCAGATTGCATTTGTCCTTAATCAGTGTCGTGTTACCAAGACCACAGGCATTTGACTCTATAAACATGTTCTCTCCATATGTGTAAAACAGTATTATATATATAGAGAGAGAGAAATGTCTATAGAACCAAACACCTGTGCCTAGACGGGGTATATATGCTGTCCGGTGTTTTCGATGGTGTGCACACGTTAAATATCACTTTAGAATGGACAAGAGTTTCCAATTCAATTCAATTCAATTCATTTTATTCACTCCAGACACACGATCTGTGTGTAACAGGAGGTCAATCAAACAAATACATATAGAGATGACAGAACCGAGATACATCAATTATATAATAATGTTCTACAAGTTTAGCAATAATACATACATTACACATCCTTACATATATCCTTACATTAACATGTAATATATTTTCATACATACTTTACATACCTGTGTAAATACATTATATTACATTACATATATTTTACACATTACATGTGTACATTATTCTACATAACTACATAAATACATTACATTAAATACATTATACACATTACATTCATACATTATTCTACATAACTACATAAATACATTACATTACATATATTGTACACATTACATACATATAGTATACACATTACATACATACATGTACACTATTCTACATAAATACATAAATCCATTACATTATATACATATATTCCAAAATTACAAGGAAACGCAACACGAGCATACCATAGTCTCTCAAAAAATCTATGTAAGCACCACCCACAATGCATCGCATTTATGAAGCCTTTAATATAAAAGGCTGTTGATAAGACTATTAACAAAATAAACAAATCTAGTTCCTCATTCATTAGTTTAATTGTTCTTTATTTCCCTAGACAGGATTGCCTATTATAGTTTTGTTCTGCTCTTCGCTAAGCTTCACTCCGAAAATACGATTACTATTGAGCGCAGCCTAGCGGAGATAATTGGTACTAGGCAGGTAATCTGATCTATATGAACTGGGAACCTGCGGTACTTTCCGTAAACAACTTTTAACATACACTAGTTTACGGAAAGTGACGAAGGTTGCCGTTTGGAAACAGATGTGACCGTTTCACTACAGTGCAATATGGCGATGTCACACCACATGAAATTAGTTCAATTTTGATCTATTTTTCATGTCAGCGTTTTCATTAAATTATCGCATTACACAACGTCGATATCACATTTATTACAAACATAGACATTAATTATTGATCGGTAATAAAAATGACAATGATGGGACCATATGTCAGTCAGGATAACAATATTATCTATTAATCTATTACACGATCACGCTCCTAAACACAATGTCCAAGCGTCTGGTCAACGGCTTGACCTCATGATTCCCAACATGAGGTTTTAATTACAAGTTATATACTTTATAAACGACCTTGGTAACTAATTATGTCAATCTTTAGAACGCGCCTATGAAAATAACATGTATTGCCAGAAACATGTATACATATACGTTTATATGTTTTTGGTATTACAGTGTACTAAAAATACAACTTTAAACACTAAACCTATCCTTTCGTCAGAAAATATGTGTTTTTTTCCGGAACTTTAACTAAAAGGTAAAATAGTACTGTTAATCAGTGTTGTCTTCAATGCTAATTATACGTTGATATTTGTAATCAATAAAATATCAATCCATTAATTTTCTTTCGGCTTTTTCTTTAATGAACTTCAGTTTTATTCAATTGCATTCGAATTGTTATCTTATCTGCTTTAGGGGCCCTTGATTACACAATGATACATTTTGCACATGTGTTTGAATTAAAGTTTCTGATTGTAGAACCTATTTAATGTGGTACATTATAAAGACACAATTCACTCAGGTTAATTCTTTTACATAACCAAGAAGCAAACTGTGGCATAAATGTATTGTTCTACATTTCTTATGAAACATATAACACATAATATTGACAAATTCCACGTCAATGTTTAGTATTTTAATTGATACCGTTGTAATTACAAATCGTTGATCAATACGATTAAGCAGGTACAATATGTACGCTTTACTCATACCCGAGCCAAAGTCACGCACGTTAAACAAATGAACTACATAACCACTAACACTGGTAGCCCTGTTCTGTTAATTTTCGTTCTTAAACTGTTATTTTAACCATATTCGTGATTTTCTAACTATTTATGTTGGTTATATCTGTTTTACTGTTATTATCAAAATTTTAGTTATCTTAAACTAAAAGCATGTTATTATTTTTTAGCACACGTTATACTTTTGCTGCTGTGTTATCTCTATCTTTGCATGCGTTTGTCTTTTTTAAATGATGTTAGATTTAGTGTCTGATGTTATTATTTATTTTGCATTGTTATTCATTTCATTTCACGTGTTAGTGTCAGCAATGATTGTTAATGATTTTGTTTCCCATGTTATTGCCAGAATGTTAAGTGATTTTTATGTGAAACTTTGTTAGCATCAACAGAACATGTGATTATTTACGTGACCACGTTACGAGTATCGTTGGAAACGTTTTTTTTTTTTTAAAGCGTTATTTTTGTCGTGGAAATACCACTGCCTATTGTTCTCATTGACCCCCTACGGCGACAGCGCAGTGAGCCGGCGGGCGAGCTTCGCTAATGTGTTGACCACTCACCCATAACGAGAGCACGGCTCCCAAGATATAGTCGACTGGCGGTATCGCTGTCACTGTATCGCTACCGTATCGCATGTGCTGTGCAACTGAGCATGGAATATATATAGTTTTCAGTTACTATATTTACAGGTTTTTTTTCTCCAAATTTGCATTCACTTTATAACTTTATTGAATATTCCTTACATATAATTAGGGTTGTGATGGAATCGGCAAGGACGTTTAAATCCTTGGAATCGGTCATAGTTTAACTACACTGTACAAAGATTTGATGTTTTTTAACATATTGTGTATTTCAAGTTTATTGAATATTACGTTATAAATATAATATATAGATATGTTTCTGATAACGTACGTAATCTGTTTTGATTAACGAAATTGTGTACATTTCTTGAATGGCTGATTAACAAAATTATTTGTCGAAGTTATGCATATTGCGGAATCTGTTTTGATTAACGAAATTGTGTAATTTCTTGAATGGCTGATTTATATATATCACAAAATCATTTGAGGCATATTTTGGAACAAGTGCTATATATTCAAAATGAACATTGCAAAATCTACTATACCGACGGTAATTCTATATGATATGTCGTATCGTACAGGGAAGACACAAATAAATATCAAATGCACGTCCCTTGAATACAGTTACAATACGCCTGATGCAAACTGACATGCATTTATTTAATTAAATACACTGTATTGTACGTTTTGTCTACGTTATGAAAAGTGAAATATATATTCAAGTTCATGCTAAAATCACTGTCAAAACAAACTCCATTGTATCCGACTTGCTACCACGCAGGCACATGTAACATGCGCAGCGACCCGTGAAAATTGCCCGCGGGTCAAGCAGTCGTGGATCTTTTATTTTCGTCAAGTATTATTATCTACGCTAGAAGGCCGTTACCATTAATTTGTATGCACTGTTTGGAATCGGCTTGTTAACTTAAGCCATTAACTTTTAACTTCAACAAAGATTATTGAAAAATGGTACCATGACATAGAGTCATCTAGCTAAAGGAAAACTATACTCTACTATCAAAGAATTTGTGTCACGATAAAATGAGGTGTGTTCTCCTTTCAAGACACTCGGAGTCATTAGTTGCCGGACACCTAGATATCCGCATTTCGGTGTCAGGACATGTATTGCGGTAACGAGACTTATTTGGTGCGTGACGTAATCGACCCTATGCGAGGCAGCGCAGCTCATCACTATCAATGCTTGCATACGGCGCTCGACACACCTACCTGTGATTTTCAAAAACGTATTTTCAGAGATTGGGGATTGTTGCTACGTTTCTCTGATTTTTTTAATTATTAAATAGCATTGTCATGAACTTTCGTTTTCTTATAAAATGTTAAGCAATGCGGGACGAAAGCGTAATTGTGAGAACCGCGATGAACAACGTAACCCTGTACAATTTCACCTGGATGCGGAGGCTGGTGGATAATTATGTATATTTAATGAGGGTAAAAGTTTCGTGTAGATTTCTTACTTTTTTCAATGATTTATGCATTCTTTCTAAAGACTGTAGTAAAAAGTTACACATACTTGTATTCATCTTAGCGATTAACATTTTTCTACATATTTAATTCTCCCCTTCTCTTTCTTTCTTTCTCTCCCTCCCTCATTGAGTGACAGGTCACAGCACTTACAGGTTCTCACCATGTCTGCTAGTGTGATTATCCTGTTTAGACAGGAATTCACACTAGACCTATACACGGTGGAGAAGGTTAACGGAATCGTGATGCGCCCTGACTTACGAGGCTCGACTTACGGGGCGCTTATATTTCATTGTATTTAGGCGGCACTAGTAGGAGCACGAAGCGAGAAAATGGCCGACAATACACTTTATAGACAAAGATATTGAAAGGGAACATTAACATTGAAAGTTGCTAGTAGACGTAAAAATAATCTCTTTATGAGTTGCAAATTGGTTGAAATCTTAGCGAAGTACGGGATTAGCTGGGCGAGTGGTTACGTTATGTATAGTAATCTTCAGAATGTGCACACAAGTCATCTACAAGTATTTAAACCAGAGACTTAAAGGATTTGTGCAGTCAAAAATAATAATTTCAGTTTATGCTGGAAATGGCTTTATCAGACCGTGTAGAAACCTCTCCATGCCGCGCGCGACCGGAATGACCGGAATAACCTGTAAACCGCCGATATCGAGGTCAAATTTTCTGACCACCCGATCATGCATATTTTCTAGCTCTAAACCGTGTGACGTCATAATAGTCCGTGGCTTATAGCTGTACTATAACTGATGTGCTATCACTTACATCGACGGTCACAGGAAAAGCCGATCAAAGATTTTTTATGATTACTTTTGAGTGAAGTTAATCGTACAATAACGTTGGCTCTAATATAAATAACTAAAAGAGTGAAATTCGATGTTTTAAATACTCTAATTTATGCTCTAATAGCAGGTATCTTCGTGTAATTATGAAAGAAAATCCACACAGAAATAAGTTTCAGATTTTTTGTCGAGGAGTTCAGCAACAAATAAGCTTTAATTAGATAATATTTTCATATAGTCTGTATCTTTGATACATTGTGAATTGCAAAGTTTGTGACTGTAAAATGAAATTGTACGTTACAATTTAAGAAATCCTTGATTAGAGCATCAAGGATATGATGCTTGACATACGTACACACCGATGTTTGATCATTACAAACATTGTGTTGTGTGTTGCTAACCGAATAAATCGAGATACATTTATTGCAATACCGTAAAACGTTTCAACATGTGGTAGAAAGAATTTACTTTTGATATTATAAAAGATCATATAATTGAGATATTAAGCAAAACAAACTATTTTTTCAGACCGTGCGGTCGCTTTCAATTTTTGTCGATATACGAGTAGATACACCGATATTATAGATATATAATTAGCCATGCCTTTGGTTTGATGGTTATGTTATACCTTGACCAGGATGTTGTTTACCTGTACACGCCGCCATTCATCGAACTCACCTGCAATTACCTGGCCGCGGACAATTTGCTATTCGGTGGACTATATCGGGTATTTGCTATTGTCTTGCTGTCAATCAGGTTAGGACATCCGTTAATTGGATGGTGATTTGAATTATGGAAACCCCGTACATCTATGCTCTAGGTTTTTTATTGTCACCTCCATTTTTAAAATGAAGATGTAAAAACAAATGGAAATAAAATATACCGGATCATACCTAGGAATATATATTACATACACATATATATATGTCGTACACGGGTAAAACAAAAATGGAAAGTGACTTATTCAGAAACAAAAATGGTTCTAAGTACTATTTCAACTAAAGGTTTAACCTAAAATTATTCCAGTCTAGAACTGTAATTACGGAATCGTCGCATATAGCAATCTTCCGTAATTTCTAAGTTATAAGTAAAAATTCTAAGAATGTATTTTTACAGTTTCGAATCTAAATGTACATGCATAGTCATACAAAAAGGGTTACAACATTATCACACTAAATATACTTATCTAAATATCACTTAGTATAGTTTTTAAAAGGTACAAGATATTATATCTATTTATAATCCCTGTATACAGGTAATTTCAATTTTCATTTGAACACTTTATGTGGTTACTTTTTGGATGATACGATAAATGTTCATATATCATACTATTAAATCTCGGTATGGTATACAAAACGGTCGACAATGGATATACTATTTTACGGATTTAGTATAATTTTGAAATAATAAATTTATAAAATCTACATTTAAACTGTAATTTAGGAACATATATCAGAAAAACCATTGATGTATTTCTGCTTTTTAGTAAACGTTATGGATAAAGTTTCAAAGGCAACAATATAGATATACATATAATTTTCGGTATAAGTTCGGTACTGTTACTCCAATATCACATAACTGATAACCGTCCACATTTTATTTTTACTCAAAACTGTGCCGTGTTTGCATCGTTATGGCAGAAGTTTGAAATAAAAACACGGATTCTAGATATATTCATGCTAAATTTTGGGATGTTACTCGTAAAAAGATAGTGTTACGTTATACTGTTTTTTATTACACTGAAATTCACATCATAGCTATCTAAATCTCAGTCCAGATTGATCCGAACATCATTTTGATATCGCTATCAAATTGGACTGATTATCTAATCGTAAGTAAGATATATGCTTGTTTGAATTTTTGAAATGGTGTAAATGGAATGTTTTGAAACTGAAAATATCTACATCACAAAGCTAGAATAACCATTTACTCGAAAAACTCGTATGTGTAGCAGCGGACTACTCTGACATCACAAGACCACGAGACCGCCTAGCTCATTATCTCTGAACACTAGTCGACACTATCCGTAAATCACGACCAAAACCAACCGATAGCGCTAGCCTTTGAAACTTTATCCATAACGTTTACTAAAAAGCAGAAATACATCAATGGTATTTCTGATATATGTTCCTAAATTACAGTTTAAATGTAGATTTTATAAATTTATTATTTCAAAATTATACTAAATCCTTAAAATAGTATATTCATTGTCGACCGTTTTGTATATCATACCGAGATTTAATAGTATGATATATGAACATTTATCGTATCATCCAAAAAGTAACCACATAAAGTGTTCAAATGAAAATTGAAATTACCTGTATACAGGGATTAATATCTGATTAATAAGTGATATTTAGATAAGTATTTTTAGTGTGATAATGTTGTAACCCTTCTTGTATGACTATGCATGTACATTTAGATTCGAAACTGTGAAAATACATTCTTAGAATTTTTACTAATACCTTAGAAATTACGGAAGATTGCTATATGCGACGATTCCGTAATTACAGTACTAGACTGGAATATTTTTAGGTTAGTTGAAATAGTTCTTAGAACCATTTTTGTTTCTGAATAAGTCACTTTCCATTTTTGTTTTACCTGTGTATGACATATATATATGTGTATGTAATATATGTTCCTAGGCATGATCCGGTATATTTTATTTCCATTTGCTTTTACATCTTCATTTTAAAAATGGAGGTGACAATAAAAAACCTAGAGCATAGATGTACGGGGTTTTCATAATTCAAATAACAATCCAACTAACGGATGTCCTAACCTGATTGACAGCAAGACAATAGCAAATACCCGATATAGTCCACCGAATAGCAAGTTGCCCGCGGCCAGGTAATTGCAGGTGAGTTCGATGAATGGCGGCGTGTACAGGTAAACAACATCCTGGTCAAGGTATTACATAACCATCAAACCAAAGGCATGGCTAATTATATATCTATAATATCGGTGTATCTACTCGTATATCGATTAAAAATTGAAAGCGACCGCACAGTCTGAAAAAAATAGTTTGTTTTGCTTAATATCTCAATTATATGATCTTTTATAATATCAAAAGTAAATTCTTTCTACCACATGTTGAAACGTTTTACGGTATTGCAATAAATGTATCTCGATTTACTCGGTTAGCAACACACAACACAATGTTTGTATAATGATCAAACATCGGTGTGTACGTATGTCAAGCATCATATCCTTGATGCTCTAATCAAGGATTTCTTAAATTGTAACGTACAATTTCATTTTACAGTCACAAACTTTGCAATTCACAATGTATCAAAGATACAGACTACAAGAAAATGTTATCTTATTAAAGCTAATTCGTTGCTGAACTCCTAGACAAAAAATCTGAAACTCTTATATGTAGAAAAATGTTAATCGCTAAGATGAATACAAGTATGTGTAACTTTTTACTACAGTCTTTAGAAAGAATGCATAAATCATTGAAAAAAGTAAGAAATCTACACGAAACTTTTACCCTCATTAAATATACATAATTATCCACCAGCCTCCGCATCCAGGTGAAATTGTACAGGGTTACGTTGTTCATCGCGGTTCTCACAATTACGCTTTCGTCCCGCATTGCTTAACATTTTATAAGAAAACGAAAGTTCATGACAATGCTATTTAATAATTAAAAAAATCAGAGAAACGTAGCAACAATCCCCAATCTCTGAAAATACGTTTTTGAAAATCACAGGTAGGTGTGTCGAGCGCCGTATGCAAGCATTGATAGTGATGAGCTGCGCTGCCTCGCATAGGGTCGATTACGTCACGCACCAAATAAGTCTCGTTACCGCAATACATGTCCTGACACCGAAATGCGGATATCTAGGTGTCCGGCAACTAATGACTCCGAGTGTCTTGAAAGGAGAACACACCTCATTTTATCGTGACACAAATTCTTTGATAGTAGAGTATAGTTTTCCTTTAGCTAGATGATTCTATGTCATGGTACCATTTTTCAATAATCTTTGTTGAAGTTAAAAGTTAATGGCTTAAGTTAACAAGCCGATTCCAAACAGTACATACAAATTAATGGTAACGGCCTTCTAGCGTAGATAATAATACTTGACGAAAATAAAAGATCCATGACTGCTTGACCCGCGGGCAATTTTCACGGGTCGCTGCGCATGTTACATGTCCCTGCGCGGTAGCAAGTCGGATACAATGGAGTTTGTTTTGACAGTGATTTTAGCATGAACTTGAATATATATTTCACTTTTCATAACGTAGACAAAACGTACAATACAGTGTATTTAATTAAATAAATGCATGTCAGTTTGCATCATGCGTATTGTAACTGTATTCAAGGGACGTGCATTTGATATTTATTTGTGTCTTCCCTGTACGATACGACATATCATATAGAATTATAGTAGATTTTGTAATGTTCATTTTGAATATATAGCACTTGTTCCAAAATATGCCTCAAATAATGTTGTGATATATATAAATCAGCCATTCAAGAAATGTACACAATTTCGTTAATCAAAACAGATTCCATAATATGCATAACTTCGACAAATAATTTTGTTAATCAGCCATACAAGAAATGTACACAATTTCGTTAATCAAAACAGATTACGTACGTTATCAGAAACATATCTATATATTATATTTATAACGTAATAATCAATAAACTTGAAATACACAATATGTTAAAAAACATCAAATCTTTGTACAGTGTAGTTAAACTATGACCGATTCCAAGGATTTAAACGTCCTTGCCGATTCCAACACAACCCTAATATGTCAGGAATTTTCAATAAGTTTATACAGTGAATGCAAACTTTGGAGAAAAAGAACTGTAAATATAGTAACTGAAAACTATATATATTCCATGCTCAGTTGCACAGCACATGCGATACGGTAGCGATACATTGACAGCGATACCGCAAGTCGACTATATATTGGGAGCCGTGCTCTCGTTATGGGTGAGTGGTCAACACACTAGCGAAGCTCGCCCGCCGGCTCACTGCGCTGTCGCCGTAGGGGGTCAATGAGAACAATAGGCAGTGGTATTTCCACGAAAAAAATAACGCTTTCAAAAAAAATAACGTTTCCAACGATACTCGTAACGTGGTCACGTAAATAATCACATGTTCTGTTGATGCTAACAAAGTTTCACATAAAAATCACGTAACATTCTGGCAATAACATGGGAAACAAAATCATTAACAATCATTGCTGACACTAACACGTGAAATGAAATGAATAACAATGCAAAATAAATAATAACATCAGCCACTAAATCTAACATCATTTAAAAAAGACAAACGCATGCAAAGATAGAGATAACACAGCAGCAAAAATATAACGTGTGCTAGAAAATAATAACATGCTTTTAGTTTAAGATAACTAAAATTTTGATAATAACAGTAAAACAGATATCACCAACATAAATAGTTAGAAAATCACGAATATGGTTAAAATAACAGTTTAAGAACGAAAATTAACAGAACAGGGCTACCAGTGTAAGGAGGTGATGAAATGATATTGAGGCAAGATAATTCACCTAATAAGGTAAACACACTACTGTCAGAACGATTTGAGCAGTTCTAGACAAAAGTTGCATTACTATACGAGCAAAAGACAGGGTTCGGCATACAAGATGTTCGACCACAATGTGTAATGGCGGATAGCGAGCGAGTTTGAACATTTCACCACCATGGGCTTTTCTGGCATATCACAGTAAAACCGACTGATCTAATTTCCATTAGAACAGGTTTTTCCCGATATTTGTACAAATTTTAATGTTCTCTTAGACTGAATTGTCCCTTAATATCCGTTTATCTCGAATAACTTTCCGCTTATTGAGAAGTTACAAAGTATACAATTACTTAGTTACACGTATGTATATACGTGTGTAAATCTATAGACTTCGATAACGAATAGCTATAACAAAAGACCCAGGTATATCTATAGCGGCTCGACAGGATGTGTGTCAGAGAGATTCAGTCGATATACTGGTTTTTCAACATTCTTTTCATTCGTCCTATTTCTCATAAAACCTATGCATTTTGATGTGAATGCATCCATGCAATATAGGGTACCATAATATATATATATAGCCGTAATTAACATATGATGCACAAATTAGAATCAACTCATTACGTTTTAAACAAGTTTCTTAGGCTTTAATTTGCGACGCCCAGCAAAAGAGAGCGGGCTTACTACATAACAATTGAGCGATGACTTAGCGAATACTTCAGAATCGTTTTCCCACAAGTCAACCCAACCACAAATGTTGCTACTCGCATAATATATAGTATCCATCTAACCGTAAACTGATTGTAACTCTGAATTAAATGGAGGGTAGAAGTAAATGTACAAATATATAGACTTCCATCCAGATTCTTAAAACCTCTGAAAATAAATACATATAGCAGGATGCAACTCATCAGGTCCCTGTGTCGTCATCTCAACAAGTTGCCACAGTGACCGTCGATGGGCCGTAAAACGCAAACAAACAAAGCAACACACAACGGTGGCCTGTGAACATGGATATTTCATATACAGATATATATTAAAATTCATTTAAAGGCGTTTTAGGGATCTTATTGAGAGAAGAGGTACGGTTTTATGATATTTATTCTAAAACGATCAACGATCAATAAATATAAGATCTCAATTGAAATGTTTGTAAGCTATCACTGATTGCCATGTCCCTAAGTTTAACACTCCCACACCCTCCGATCGGGAGGTCACGTGTTACCTGTCACAGGTGTGTACAGGTAACCTCTACATCTGATGAACCGGGATGTGTAAATGGGTCAACTAAGGAAGCCTTAGTAAAATAAACGCACGTGACAGAAATGTACGGTGAAATACTATCTCATGAGATGGGACATTAGACCCGCCATCTCGACACTTATATTTAGGTGTAGCTGATTTCTTGTCGCGGACGTGGAAGTTTGACGTACAAATACAGATAAAAATGGCTGATAGGAAGTAAATGCGGAGTCATGTGTGTATATTGACAGAGAAATTGGTTATCTTATGTATAGATAACTCTCCATTATTTTTGACTACTTAAGCATTTCCCCGTGTATCACATGAGGGGAGTTGATTAGATATAAGGTGCGCAGGTCGATTTGCTATTATTAGAAACACCTTGTAGGATTTACAATTAAACATGATGTCATTCTTTGATTGACTGATAGGTGAGCCTTAACGTAAGAGTTTCCTTTTCCAACTGGCAACGGACAAAAAATGAGCGTTCGTTTTCCAGGTAGAGTGAAATCCCTTCAACTTACGTACATGTACATGTATTTAGTCGAATTTAATTGAGATTGGGGTTTTTTTATATATTTTTTTCCAAAATGTTTTTACAATTCGAATCATACATTTAATTAAAAAACAAAACACCAATATGAAAAATACACCCAATAAAGTATAATACCCCCTGGTGTTTTTCGACCTGCTAATTTTACGTCCGTATTCCGGTTGTAACTGAGTCTAGGACTTGATATTTGTATAACCATACCACATAATTATTAAAGAAAGGACTATGTATGGTTTGAGTCATTTTTTGGCTGATCGTCGATTTCTTTAAAATGCAAGGATTACAGAAATTAAGATAATGATACCTCAACTTTGGAATTACAGAAAAAGGTTTCAAATTTATTTCTTCACTAATCAGGGACGTCACTTATGAATCCTTGCTCTGACTCACAAATGGGTGTTACAAGAAGCCACGCATTTATATTACATACATGATACAAATCATGATATTATAATACCTTTAGCTTTACATACATGTGGGAAAAAACCTTTAACATTCCTCAATATAGGTTGTAGCATTAGTCATGAAGAAGTTTATTGTCGTAACTTCATCGATTACATGAGACGACACTGACGTTCTACGAGGTTTATGAAGCAGGTTTAAAGTGATTCTACATTTACATTGCACGTTTAAGACTGGCATGTAGATTTATATCTTTATGTTATCAATAACGATAAGTGTTTAAAAAGGAAGTTGGCAGAATTTATAGCCATGTCCTTTAAGATTTCCCCGATATATAGATCCCTGATTCACACACCCACGAACAATACATAGACCTTTCTTGGAAAACATGTCTATCAATGTAAATATCGAAAACGAATAAACTAAACCACTGTTTAATATTTAAGATGTGTTTTAATTAATTACATAATGTAGTTATGATTATAATAATACCAATATGTTTTGTATAAAGGACGTAGACAATTATAAATTATTGTTTGTACGTATGAAATAGGTTTTTCTTCACTTCATTTGCATATTGAATTATACATTTGAAAGCGATATAGCGATGGCTGATCATCATATCTTTCATAATATTAGCATTTTAAAAAGACAATTATCTTTAACTTCGGAATTAGTATGCATTTGTAAAACTTAATCTATATGAAAAATTAAATTGATTACATAAGACTGTCTACGAAGTGTATGAGTCAGGCTTAGAGCATAATATTGGTTTTCTTCTTGAAAGTGATTTATTTTACAGGTGTGTTATTGTTTGCATACGGCATTCATTTGCTTGTAAATCCATTTTCCTTGTTGTAATTGCTTTTCATAGGCTTGTAAATCCATCATCCGTGTTGTGGTTATTAAAACAAACGAACAAAATTTACAAGCATGTCCTTAAAGATTTCTTCGAAATATTCCCAATTCTGATGACGTATATAGACTCCATTCGACGTTTAAAAAAAGTTATGTACATACGCGTACGTGTGTTTGTAACGCCCACATACTTACTTTGTCATTTATTGAATTGAATGTCAAATTAACTCACTCCTTAAATTCTCAAAGTCGTGGTTACGCCTAAGTGGGAAATAGTGAGTGTGTGTGGAGGGTGTAACGTTAACGTTACTGGGAATCCACATCTGTGGTGTGTACAGGTGTGTACAGGTGATTTTGAGAAGGAAGTCTCAACTGATAACACGATAACTCATTGATATCGTAATTATACCATTGTTATTATCACAACAATGCATAACAATAAAGCATGGATTACAATGCAGATTGATTGGTCGAGCAAGATGAAACTCAAGATCATACATGGATCGCTTATTGCACTGATCAAGGACGTATATGATTTGGTGTTTCGTTTGACTCGATAAGACAAGTATTTGTTGAGAAAAACGGTTTTTATTCCCGTTTCATAAGCGTCTCGCGTGGTGTTTAGTAGTGTAAAGAGACAGACACGAATCCTTCTCACTTATAAATCCTTGCACTGATTAATGTATGTCGAGCGAAAAAGTAGTCAATATAGTAAATAATATTTTGTTTGTGTTAAATCTAATATGTTAATGAAATGCATCCACGAATCCCCTAAAATTCATAAATATATATATTCTATTTTCAATCGCAACTGCACGGAAATATGCGGTAATTTCGAAGGAAGTTGTAATAAATACTTCCCAAATATCCCTGCCATAATTATAAGCTTCTTAATTAGTGATGTTGAATTGTTTATCACATTGGGGCTATAGATCCATGCTTTCACGACAATACAGAACATCACACCAAAATTATGACATTTTAAAGCTCTTATGGAATCTTTGATTAAAGTTTAGAAGATTCATACATTGAATAATTAGATACGTGTACGTGTATTTAAATTTTGAATGATTCTTTATCAATGTACAGCTTTCCTATTAGAAAAAGCATCCATGTATACCAGAAACATGTATATATCATAAACATTTGTATGATAAATCTGTGTTTCTGTATATATTCATGCATGTACTTAATCTTTGAGATGTTACAGTTATTAGGGCTAGAATAAAATGTTGGTGTTTGTAATCACGGATCATAAACGTCCTTATTGTAATCTATCCGAGATTAATTGATATAAGATTCCATATACAGATGGATATTAAGCTCCGATATGTGCGCGGAAGCTAGAAAACATATACATTTGTAAATATATTCATTTGCAGGCAGGAATATTGTATAGGTACATAACCTCCGTGCGATAGTGTGTAATATACATGTGCGTGACACCTCATTGTATATGTGTATCTATAACAAGCGTGGCCCCATCACTTAGTGTAGCTTTAACACAAGTTGTTTTCAAACTTCAGTAACATTAAAGTTTGACAAACACCTCTATAGCCAAAGGGGAGTAGAAAACTTCAAACTGGATTTGAAATGTTACCTATTATACTAATTCAGGATAAATATGTCATGCGGTATTTGTTCTCCATCGGGATGCGCC
This sequence comes from Argopecten irradians irradians, assembly GCA_004382745.1. Taxonomy (NCBI): domain Eukaryota; kingdom Metazoa; phylum Mollusca; class Bivalvia; order Pectinida; family Pectinidae; genus Argopecten; species Argopecten irradians. The sequence continues at coordinate 790,374 of SAYR01005056.1, forward strand.
GGTGGGGTCAGCGGGACGCTTCATAAACTAATTGGAGCGCCCCCGGCTCTGTCTTCTGGTGCGTAACATCCGAAGGGCAAATTCCTGTGATGCCACAAGGAGGCGCCCACGGGGTTTTCTTCACTAAAATCGTAAATATCGTCACACCTGTGTCGTACCGTATGTAATTGACCGTGACGTTTTATTGTATTTCTTGTCAAATGTCATTGTTATCTATGATGGCAATTATGCTCCACGTTTTATAGGTGATGAGTTAGATAAACTCTCAAATGAAATCTCAGGGTATATAAAGGATACCCTTCCGTGTCCCTCTACGAAACAAGCCTACGCTATCTAAACGGCTAAACTAGTTTACCAGTGCGCATGCTCTGTGCATCAGCAGCGATTCGCGAAAGGCGTGGCATACACATTCAGTCAGACGAACTATATAGACTGTCACGGCGGTAAAGTGTAATACTCGGTCAGACCCGCTACACATCTAAACTTCAAAATGGGTGAATTTCAACATGGTCTCTTCGGATGTTTCGACAACATGGGTGTGTGCCTGATATCATACTTCGTGCCATGTTACCAGTTCGGTAAAAATGCGGAGGCTGTTGGAGAAGGATGCTTCCTCTGTGGTCTAGCATCAATGGTGCCTTTAGTTAATTTTTACGCCGTGATGAAAATCCGTGGGAAAATTAGGGAAGCTAAAGGAATTGATGGCTCAGCTGTGTCGGACTTGCTTACATGGTGCTTTTGTGGACTTTGTGCATTAGTCCAGGAAGCTCAAGAGGTACAGGGCATGACTCCACAGGCGATCGCCAGGGAATAATGAGTAAGCTGAGACATGAACTATTAATTATTTGATATGCATGCATCCATTTTATGAAAGTTTACTAGTATAATTGTATCATCTGACTGCTGATCAAGTCCGAGTGTTAGATCGGTAACATATATAGAACTTGACATTTTAGAGACTCGCCTCGGTTCAGAAAATCCATGTGTTGCACAATGTCGGACTTTCCGGGAAAGTAACTTTCACACAAATTACAAGAAAACAAAAATCCGCAAAACAATCGGAACATTGCTAGGTTTTTACGCAATGTATTTATGAAGGAAGAATTAGTTGCAAGTGTGTGCAACAAGTTATGTAGACGAGATTGACTTGCGACATTCAGAATGAGCGTCTTCCATGAGGGAAACACGACCTTGATGTTATGCATGTGAACTTACGACCTTTTGCCGACATATGGTCTCGTAGCTACAAAGCTAGTGCTTAGATGCGGAATCAGAATGGACATTCGTTTGATTTATATGTTTGAGAGAAAATCGCAGGATTTATAAAATGACACCAGGTTGACTAATTATTGAGAGCGAGATCGTATACCATTCTTTACGGATTTGTGCTGTTTGATCCACATGTGGATAATTAACCAACCTTACACCAGCTGGGAGAGTCGGACATTAAAGTGTGTGCGTGTTTACACATAGATACCAACAGTCGGCCTTAACATCTGTTGATCAACGCTGTTATCGATCGTATACGCCCTCTGGAGAGGAAATTCGACAAGCCTGTTACTATGGAAACAGGGAAAGGTTAAATAAAGATGCTACAACTGTGTCAACATGACACGAAGGTCTTTTCATGGATTTTAAACGAGCAAAGTGATAAATTATCAGTGGATTATTAATCAAGAATTAGTGTCAAACACCTGTGACACTCTGGACCGGAAGTAATTTTAGCTTGCAGAACTCTTCTTTGTAAAGGTACAATTAGTGCAATAAGCGAGAATGATTTGGTTTGTCGAACAGAGAAGGGACAATTTGAAGTGACATTATGTCGTACGCATATACATTATCTATTCTATACTCACTGTATATTACATGTGCATTGATTTTCGCCAAACTATCTAGTTCTTCCAATAAATGGTATCAAGCAGTATTGTATGAATAGCACAAATGCGTTCATATTAATTTTAATATACATCAACTCTGAGGCCTTCATTTTTCTGCTGTTGATGACAAATTTCTATTTTTAAAAGCTTTTTGAATAAATTGAATTTTAGACATATGAACTACTCTTAGAAAAGTAAAGTGATATTTTTCTGCTTGTCATCTTTAACTTATAGTCAATTATGCAATATTTTAATTTCATGATATATTTTTTATGAACGTTTTCTTAATTACTTGTTTGTACATCTGGTATATCTTGTCTACTATCGTCATGACGGAAGTCCAGTAATCATGTATGTCACTGTATGTAACAAGTGACAATTTTATTAATAAATTACAAAAATGTTATATAAAACATGATTTCGTAGTATCATTTCTGCAGACGATATTCGGACTAAATTGACAGTGACCGATCGCCAGACGATATGTCCACGCGCTCGCCCACGCACTTAATCACCCGCAGGTACCGGGAAAATTTGATTGACAACTGGCGATATACACTCGCGTTTATATCAATAAGTGATATCTTTAGTACGAGTTTCACCTTTACCTTGCACCAGAATTAATTTCCCGAATAGATAAATAAATTCAAGGAGCTTATTAATTTCTTCCTCCCGTTCTTTCGTTTTGAATTATTGGTGTTTTTTTTTAATTTTCATTAATCTTAATTTTAATTAAAATACTGTTCTGATAATGCATTTGTTATGATGTCATACATCTGGTGTTAGAGTAGAAGGAAACTCGGAGTTGCTTGTAACATATACAGACTTTACAACAAATCGAATACTGGCAATATCTGCCTGTTTCCACGAGATCGTTCTCATGAACTTGTCGATATCGTTAACCGTGAGATAAATTGTCTACAAGATGCCAACCATCACAGGGACATGAGGACTAGTTAAGTTTACATATATCGGGACCAGTAGCCTAGTATCCAATGCTACTAGTCTACGCCCGAATATATGTAAACTGTATCTTATCATCAGGTCCCTGTGTCTGAAACCAGTTAATGAATGGATTCGCGCCCACTACTATCAAAGGTAATCATGGCATCAATTCTTGGACTGACTCTAATTATAAATAAGACACTAAAATGACTAGAATTGCTTGCAACTGTACACGTGCACGAATTAAACACAACAGCCGACCTGGAAATTAAAGGGTTCTATATATGGAGATCGGAATATGACTAATCAGCTAGCGCATTAAGAAGTCGTTTATCCACCTGTTTTGTATAAATCTTAATGTGTTTCTTTCCTCTAGATCTGTTTCCTGTTGTGATTGTACGACATGTTTTACATGAATGTGTATGGAAGTTCAGTGTCCGCTATATAATAATGATTCATGCATCTCATTCGTATACTCCATACATTAATAGATTTATAAAAACGAATAACCGTCTGTTTAATTATGATCCTTCTCAATATAATACACATATTTGAAGTAATGCATTTGGTTAATGAAAGACCTTAATCGGTACGACTAGTACACTGGTTCTAATTACCGATCTGATCCCATCCTCGATACTCAAGGGGTTCCGATCACTTACAATCTCTACACGTGTAGAGTGATCGGAACCCCTGGAGTATCCAAGGATGACCTTTACTCTGATTTAGTCGACAGCAGTACTTATAGGGTAAGCTAATAGTAAAACACCAAAGTTGAAAACTTGCTATGAAGTCAGCTCCCCTTATAGTTTATATCTTTATACCATAACTTCACTGTTTACCTGTGAAATCTAAGGCGGCAACATTTCAAACAAGGTAAGCAGAGATCACAAGCTTAAGTCAACATGGATACGCCTTTGAATGGTTTAAACATCCCATTAGCAGTCATGAGACATTTAAGGGCATGCCAGGTTTACTGGTGCGGGAGTACCAGAAGAAAAAACACCGACCAGCGGTCATTTACAGACAACTGCCCCAACATGGGATTCGAACTCACAACGCAGAGGTGGTGATCTGTGGTAAAGTGATGTGTGTTTTTGGACACTCGTGTATGACGCAGCTTCCCAAATCTTGCGTGCGTGTGTGTGGGAGGGGGTGGGCTAGCAGTCCTTTAAATATCTTAATAATTCTAGCTATTGACAGGACGTCATGTTTAATAATTAAGCTAAACTAAATTTCTAAGAAGTTTATTTATTTACCATGTTAGTTTCATAATTGAATATGATATAAGCATCCTCGATACCCCATTTGTTATACTATCACTGACGTTATAACGACAGTATAGTAACCCCTAGAGCATCTAGGATGACTAAGTTGTTTTAGGTTATAGTCTATTTAACCTTTAACCGTTGAGGGTTCAAATCATTAATCACTTTAACTCGTAATTGTTCTAGGTCTTAAAGTCAATAACCATTTAATTAAAAACCATTCTAGCTTGTTAATTCGAAAAACATTGTAGATCTAACCCAGCTTTTAAAATTAATGATAATTTTAACCATAACATTTGTTAGGTTATTAATTCCCAATACTTTACAGACTTACTGCATGCACTGACATTGTCTCAATAACCATACTTTACAGTTTGCATTGACATTGTCTCAATAACCATACTTTACAGTTTACACTGACATTGTCTCAATAACCATACTTTACAGTTTACATTGACATTGTCTCAATAACCATACTTTACAGTTTACATTGACATTGTCTCAATAACCATACTTTACAATCTACATTGACATTTTCTCAATAACCATACTTTACAGTTTACATTGACTTTGTCTCAATAACCATACTTTAACGAAAAACAACTTAACTCAGCTTTTTAAAGTAAAGGCCATTTTAAGCCTAATACTTGTTAGGTTAATAATTCGGCCAATGCTCTTGATCGCAGTGATAAGTTTCTGACTACGTGATTTGTTTGGGTAAGTTTGGGACATAGATAACTTTATCGCTTTATAGATGAGTGTACCCCGACAAGGAGATATCACAATTGCAACGTCTCGGAGAAATTTTCGGCAATTATCGGAAACCAATCGGATCCCCTCGGAGAAATTTCCGGCAATTATCGGAAACATCGATAATTTCCGAAAATTATCGATGAGTTGTTGCGATTGGTCTGTTCCGGGAGAGGGCTAATATAGGCATAGCCTGTTGCCCAATCCCAATTGTAATACTACAATAAAATATTCTGAAATGAAATTGGCCTGTTCCCCGCTGTGAATGCCACTTAGCTCTGCGTTATTATTTTAGTTGTAGGATGTGAACTTGGAGCGTGGTACATT
>SAYR01005056.1:795550-819935 GCA_004382745.1 Argopecten irradians irradians
TCACTGGAATCAAAGGTAAGAATTGAGCCAGTTCTTAATACGGCTGAATTTTAATAAGTATATCAGATGTTTAATAACCACATATGTTCATATTTAAACCACACTGGTTGAACACGCTACTGAAGGAGATTGTCTGATTCTATGTGAATATTATGTGTGTAATGTCTGTTAATTTATCAAGCATATAAAATCGTCAATACATTGTACTGCCTAAGTAACATACTGTTGATCAACGCTGATATCGATACGTATACTGAACCGCCTCCTGAAGATGAGGATAAATCTAGCAAGCCATAGTTACTAAATGTAAACCTCGGGTGGAAAATTTATGGTAAGACCAATAGTCAATTAAAGTTAAATGCATACCATGATACAAGTAATTGGTTTATCTGGAAAACACATCAACGTACAAGTGTCATTTAATCATAAGAATATTTGTTAAACGCTTAAATTGTGGTATATAATATAAGCACGAAGAGTGGTCATAATAAGTTAATCAACTAGTGTAAAGAGTGAGTATCTAGATATACGAACCTGCTGACACTCTAATGGACAACGTGAAGTAATATGTTTTACAGTAACTAATGGTCAGGTATATTGCATTACATTTGATAGTACTAGTAAAATACTTAGTGAAAGTGCAATAATTGCGTGATAAGAAAATATCAAATGTTCCGGAGATATTGATGCGAATAACTAGAGAAGTGTGGAATCTAGATAGGATATGTCCCAATGTAGAAACTTGTAAGTATTGGTGAATCTAGATTATGAGTTGCGTTACGGATTAACTATGCATGATGTCAATGATTCCTCATACTCATCGTGGTGTGTAAATATAAAGCATGAATCAGTTATTTCTACAGCCAAACTATTCTAGTTCAATCTTAACACAATAAATATGTGGTTATCGAAGCTAGTAAAATAATATATGAATAGTGCACTCAATGCGTTTACATATTTAAATTTAGTAGAGGTATACATTTAACTAAAAGAGGCCTTCACTTTTTTAACTCCGCAAATGTTTGATGGTGACACCAGGATTTAATACCTATTTTTGAAATGCGTTTGAATATAAAATTTTGAAAATTTATTGATACATATAGTAGACTTACTTAACTGCTATACGCCAATATAGTAGAAAAAATGATCTATGTGTTTTCTGCTTTATAGCGATTCTGTTATTAAATGAATTCGATATCTCTAACGTAATGAGGGTTACAAATATATATGGACCATAATATTACTTACTTTTAACACATCCGATATAGATTTCATCTAAGATACTTGAATTCGGTGTGTGGGTTCTTTACATTTATACCCTGTGCTGTTACTATCTTGGAGCAGATCTTGGTCTAGCGAATAAGCCGTCATGTATCGGAACAACCAGTAATCATGTATGTCGGACTTAATGCCCTAGTAGGTAAAGCAAGTGAACTAAATTTCAATTAATATAATTTACTAATAAATATGTTAATAATATAAACCACATTATTTATAACGTAGACTAATCAAAAATTAAATCTGTCCTATATCGATAATTCGGAGTATCATGGAAATTTAATGGACAGTGACTAAATACTACATGAACGTCTGCCAACCTGAGTCGCTCAGATCAATGAGATGTTTCTCAACGTCACGCAATAATCGTTTCTCACGCAATAATTGAATCATCTCCGCATTTGGAGTACCGGGAAAATTTTGATTTACAACTGGCGACCTCCACTACCACTCGCAGCATTCATACGTAAATCAAAACAATATTAGTGAGAAGTATATCTCTTAGTGTACTCGGAGTTCATACCCCTTTAACGACGCTGTTGGCCAACCAGAAATAACACAATTCTCAAACATCCCGAACCATTAGTATCACAAATACAAGGAACTGTCACACCCGCAATTACCTCATATGCTCTTCGCTCTCCGTATTCTTTCGTGTTTCAATTATATCGCGAAGGTGTGCCTTTTTTGCCTCATATAAGTGTTCTGCAATTATCATTAATGAATTCTTTATGGATCTCACGATGGAATTACTCTGACGTACTGTTCTCATACAGTCGACAGTTTTTAGATACCTATTGATCTATGCACTCCACTATCTTGTCCTGAATTGACTGACCTGATGTAGGAGAGGAATAGGCTCGGAGTGCTTCTACAATTTATCTAACAGAGGCTTCTACATAATCACCAATACGGAATTACTTGGCACATATATCGTGCCTGTTTTCGATCGAAAATTCTGCGGTTCTCTAATGACACTCTTGTCTATAGATCGTTAAACGTCTGCCATGAGAAATAAGATTCCTAGGTAACAATGCTGACAAAAGTGGTACCAACTCAAATCACGAGGATCAAATTGAGGACTAGTTAATATAAATACCATATTATATACGAGAACGCTAGTACTCCTAGTTACTCCAATGCTACTAGAATGCTACACGCCGATATTTATCATTGTATTATATCTATTCGTGGATCTATTCTAGAGTCTCATGTGGTCTGAAACCAGTAATGACATATTGCGCCCCACTTATCCTCAAAGGTAATAATTCTATAGGACAAGTTCAAATCTGCCTGGGTGACACTGTACATCATGCTAGAGTAAATGAATATACAGCTATGCACTAAATACCTGATCATAATAAGAGAGTGCTTGCAACTTCTAACTCTACACCGTTGTAGCAACGAATTGTATAGTATATATCAGCGAAACACCGACACAATCGGCGCACATTATGAGAAAGGTTATCCGTAACGATTAGTGGATATTGTGGAAGAGATCGATCAGGATTATGTGGTAAAAGCAAATAACTTACTATGAGCGCTTTAATGTGAATATATGCTGCCGTTTACGATTTTCACCGTGGTTCTTGTATAAAAATTTAATGTGTTCTATTCCTCTACAGCCTCTGAATTTTCCTGAATCCTTGTGATTCTAGAATAAACGATGCATTGTAATTATTACATGAATAAAGTGTTAGTGGAAGAATTGCAGTCAGTCACATCTTAATATTCAATGAATACCTTCATGCAATCTCCATGTCTGTTTTTATACATTACACTATTTTCCTCATTAATAGATTTTTATATAAACGGTACGGGAATGAATATCACGACGAGTGTATAAAATGTCTATGATCACTTTACTCATCAATTGAATATATATGAACACTTAAAATACACACTATATTGATTAAGTAATGCCATTTGGTTAATGAAAGAACCTTATCGGTGCGAACTAGTACACTGGTTCTAATTACCGAATCTGAATCCCATCCTCGATACTCAAGGGGTTCCGATCACTTACAATCTCTACACGTGTTAGAGTGATCGGAACCCCTGGAGTATCCAAGGATGACATTTACCCTGATTTTAGTCGACAGCAGTACTTATAGGGTAAGCTAATAGTAAAACACCAAAATTGAAAACTTGCTATGAAGTCAGCTCCCCTTATAGTTTATATCTTTATACCATAACTTCACTATTAACCTGTTAAGTCTTAGGCGACAACATTTCAAACAAGGTAAGCAGATATCACAAGCTTAAGTCAACATGGATACGCCTTTGAATGGTTTTAAAACACCATTTGATGTACAAGCCAAACTTAGTCCCGAGTTTCACTCGTAGATCCTAACTCTCTTAATACAACACAGAAGGGCATTATGACATTCATAACAAACTGCTAGATCCTATCAGAACGAGTATTTTAATTAATAATTTAAGACATTATTTGATGAAAATTAAAAAAAAAAAACCCATATAATTCAAACACGATTGCAAGGAACGGGAAGGAAGAAAGGGATTAATAAAGTCGTACTCCTTCAATTTATGATTTACTATTTTCGGGAAATTAATTTAGAGGGAAAATGACAAAAAGACGATCACGCAAGGATCGACAAACTGCCGTGTCAAATTTACTCAAAGAGATCATCACAACTTCAATTGATATAGAGCACGCGAGTGTATATCCGCAAATCCATGTACAAATGATCAAAAGTGTTGTCCCATTTCGGAACTTCACAACGCAGAGCGTACTCTGGGGGTGGTGGATTTAAATTGCGTTGGAGCGTGCACGAGCGCCCTGTCTCTGAGACCGGTCATATAAAGTAGTACTTGTAGTTCGTTTTGGACACTCGGTGTGACATGACTCGTCTGGCGATTCGGTCACTGTCTAATTTAGTTCTGTACCGGAATATCGTCTGCAGAAATGGATACTACGAAATCATGTTTTATTATAACAATTTTGTAAATTTATTAATAAATTAGTCACTTGTTACATACATGTGACATACATTTGATTACTAGGACTCCGTCATGCACGAAAGTAGACAAGATTATACCAGATGTACAAACAAGGTAATTAAGAAAACGTTCATAAAAAATATATCATGAAATTAAAATATTGCATAATTGACTATTAAGTTAAAGATGACAAGCAGAAAAAAATACACTTTACTTTTTAAGGTAGTTCATATGTCTAAATTCAATTTATTCAAAAAGCTTTTAAAATAGAAATTTGTCATCAACAGCAGAAAATGAAGGCCTCAGAGTTGATGTATATTAAAATTAATTATGAACGCATTTGTGCTATTTCATACAATACTGCTTGATACCATTTTTGGAAGAACTAGATAGTTTGGCGAAAATCAATTGCCACATGTAATATACAGTGAGTATAGAATAGATTAACTGTATAATTAGGGCGTTTACCGACTATAATATATGCACTTCACAATTTGCTCCCTTCTACTGTTCGAACAAAACCAATAGATCAGTATCTGCGTCTTTTGCACTAAATTGTGTAGTCCTTTTACATATATAAGAGTTCGACAATAGGCTAAAATTACCTTCCGCGTCCAGAGTGTCACACGGGTTGTTGTGACTACTAATTCTTGTTAATAATCCTCTGAATAATTTATACCCTATTGCTATTCACTGTTTAAAATCTCATGAAAAGCACTAAGGGGAAAGCCTACCTTCGTGCATTTATTTAGTCTGCGACACAATGGTATGTTTCATAAATGTTGAAGATCAATTTGCATTATATTAACCAGGTTCTCACTCGTCCTCTCTGATACTCCATAGTAACAAGGCTCGACTCACGAATTTTCTTGTCTCTCCAGGGTATACTATCAACTGACGTATTATAACGACAGGGGGCGTATTACGATCGATTTATCAGCCGTGAGAATCAAAACAAGATCGCTTCCAGGCTACGTGAGACATTGTTGTAGGGTATCTAATGTTGTAAACCCACTGCACCACACTTTAATGTCCGAACTCTCCCAGGCTGGTGTTAAAGTTAGTGAGTTAACTTTCCATATAACATGGTGTGGAAGTCCTATATAAAGCAGCACAAATCGTCCGTTAATAATGAAATGGTGCTATATTTATACGATATATCTCCTTGTGACACTCCCAATATATTAGGTTCATAACTGAGCGTGTGGTCGTCTACATATATTATAAATTCCTTTGCGATTTTCTTCATTTAACATCACAAACAAATAATATAAAATCAACTCTGTAATACGGAATGTCTCCAATTTCTGCTATTCGCAGTGCTATAGCCTACTTAGCTTATTAAGGTGTTCTTACGAGACACATAATAACAATTTAATTATATAGTAACCCGCGGAGCAATTTACTGTAGTTCTTTCGTGTTAAAGGTTAATTTCGTATTAAGTTTCAAACCAAATGTGGCTCATGAACATACTCAAGGTCGTGTGTATTATCCCCCTCAAATCTAAGTATATAACGCCTCATATTTACTGAGTATATATCGGCAAGTCTCAAATCTTCGGTTTCCTAACCATCTTAAACTCACATTGTTGTCACGACTTCACGGTTACTATAGCTTCCAAACTAATTTTCCTTCCTTCATGAAAAAGTCACACTTAGCAGTTAAACAATCTCCTTATATGATCAAGATTTGTTTTCTCCACCCGTATGTGCTATTGCTTGGATTTTTGTTTCTTGATCTATTATTTGTGGTTGAAAGTTTACTTTCCCCCGGAAACGGTCCGAACTTATAATACGAACACTAATACATTCTTTCTTGAATAACCTTCGATACGGGCAGGAGTTGTTTCTCCTCTACTATTAACATAATCGTCAAGTTCTCTTACTCTAAATGTTTAAACCACACCGTATATAACTCTTACATCGGACTTGTTATCAGTCAACGTCAGATTATTTACAGATACATTGTCTCATAATACTTAACACGGTAAACCTATTCTCAATAACATTAATGGTTATGCTTTAATCGCATCACTCAGAATTATATATTAATTAGTTCACTGTCTACAGTTGACATCTTACTTGTCACTCAATTTATTTCACCTAGCGCGCGAGATCTGCACTTATACAGTTATACCATTGGATCCTGATTGGAGTCTGTACTGCCCTGTACACCTACTAACCATGAGTTCTTCACCTCGTTGTGTACAACTATTAATCACAAAGTCCACACAAAAGCACCATGTAAGAAGTTCTTAAAACACAGCTTTAGTTTCCAGCAGATTCCTTTAGCTATCCCCTATATTTTCCCTGTACGGCTCATATTTTCAATCACAGAGCCATACCTTTCACCGAACATTGACCCGTAAAAATTCACCAATAAAAGGCTGAGTCATTTCTCGATGCCTAAGAATACCCAACAGTGACATTTGCATTTTCTTCCACAGTCTTCTAACACGCCCTCCGATTGACATTTTAATCCTGAGAACTTCTCAATAACCATACTTTACAGGGTTATATCAATGGCATTTGACACACGAAGTTGATATCAGGGCACACAACCTCACATGTGTCTCACACAACAATTACACGCACGAAACTCAATCTGTGAAATAATTATCCACACCGATTTTGATAATGATTCTAGATGAGGTTGTAGCTATGTCTCTAATATGTAGCGGAAGATACTATGAACTCGTTAAAAGTCGAGTGTGAGCGAGCAATATATAACCCGACACAGTGCAGGTTCTATATAGTTTCTCTGAATCGTATAGTGATATGCTCCAACGGCCTTTCGTCTGTTTAAATATCCCGCAGCTGTTGATGCAACATGGTAGCGAACATGCTGCTATTTACATGGGGCTAAAACTAGTATTTAGTCCGACTTTGTTTTAGATTTAGCGATGAGGGCTTGTTTCGCTAGAGGACACGGGTAAAGTGGGTAAATTCCATTTATAATTTCCTACGCCTCCAGAAATTTGTCATTTTATATCAGTTTTTAGATCATAACTCCATTCACCTAAAAACGTGGAGCAATAAATTGCCATCATTAGATAAACAATACATTTGACAAGAAAAATACAAAAATTAAAAACGTCAGTTTGCACTCAATCGAATTACTATTACTTCCGGGTACCGACAGGAGTGACGATATAATTACGATTTGTAGTGATTTAGAATGTAAACCTTTAAGTTTCGGACTACGTGATTTGTTTGGTTAAAGTATGGGACATAGATAACTTTATCGCTTTATAGATGAGTGTATCCCGACAAGGAGATATCACAATTGCAACGTCTCGGAGAAATTATCGGCAATTATCGGAAACCAATCGGATCCCCTCGGAGAAATTTCCGGCAATTATCGGAAATATCGATAATTTCCGAAAATTATCGATGAGTTGTTGCGATTGGTCTGTTCCGGGAGAGGGCTAATATAGGCATAGCCTGTTGCCCAATCCCAATTGTAATACTACTATAAAATATTCTGAAATGAAATTGGCATGTTCCCCGCTGTGAATACCACTTAGCTCTGCGTTATTATTTTAGTTGTAGGATGTGAACTTGGAACGTGGTACATTTTTCCGAGGTTGAAATTCTTTCAATTATGACCATACGCCTACAATAACCAGAGTATGGCATTATAACAATATTAGCCGCTGTGGCATCATTAATATTTTGTTACGGTATCAATTTCAGTTTGGACCTATTTTTTGCAAATTAAAAATTAATAATAAAATAATAATACTTATTGCTTCCTCAAAGATGCAGATATGATTGATGAATATTTTAGTTTGTTATCTATTTAGTCCGTGATGAAATGACTAATTCTTATTCGTGCTTTCCTTGCATAAAACAGTTTATGCCTTTGCCGAAACATCCATCGTTTTGATAAACACCGATTGTCTTCATAATTAAGTCTGTCAACGTCATATCAACGGTAGGGTTATTCAAGGACGAGAGGGGTTGTTGGTAGAGGAAAGAAGGAGTACTACGGGAAAAACCACTGGCCAGCGCTCAGAACCCGTCAACTGCCTCACATTGGATTCGAACTCACAACCCAGAGGTGGAAGGGCTTGAGGTAATAGTCGTGACATCCGAGTGTAATAGTAAACCTCTTGAAATGATAACCCTACGCCGCTCACGATTGTACCACTTCAATGCAATGTCTATATTGTACGTGTATATTATACAACTGTGGACATATTGTTTGGTGTCATATCCCGGAACATACAATATCCGGCGATAAGCATCCTTCTGATGACTAACCGAGAAGGATGACGAAAAACTAGTTGTAGATATAACAGATATCGGAAATCTCCGTTTATTGAAGTGTGAACAACAAGTAGGAATACTTGACCTAGCGTACCAGAGAGCTTGAGTTTAATCCATTTTACTACATTATAAAAGCCAGGGTCATGTAGGCCTAAGGACTATCAGGTCGAGATAACAAAAAACACCGACCTACGGTCAGTATCCGGCAACTGCCCCATCTGACGTAGGTCTGTATAGTGGTAATACCGTGTCACTGCTTAGTCTGTTGGAACCCCAAATTATCTCCTTCACCGCGACATTTTGGCAATTCACAGAAAGATCCAGGCCCATTTCTTTCAAAATGTCCGAATGTGGTGTACATGTCTGCAGGGAAACCGAATGCATGATTTACTTTGACGAGATCAAAGGTCATTCTACCACTAGCTTTCGACCTCTCGGTTACAAGTTCAAGGTTGACGTTGGGGAGAATATATAGCAATAAGCATACACACTTTGTTCTTGTCTTCCATCTCTACAAAAACAGTTTACATTACCATTGTCTCAATAATCATACTTTACAGTTTACATTGACATTGTCTCAATAACCATACTTTACAGTTTAGATTGACATTGTCTCAATAACCATACTTTACAGTTTACATTGACATTGTCTCAATAACCATACTTTACAGTTTACATTGACACACAAATCTCCAATTACCAATACATTACATTTACATTGACACCATTCTCTAATAACCATACTTTACAGTTTACATTGACATTTTTCTCAATAACCATAACTTTACCAGTTTACATTATCATTGTCTCATAATCACACTTTACAGTTTACACTGACATTGTTTCAATAACCATACTTTTACAGTTTACACTACATTGTCTTCAATAACCATACTTTACAGTTACATTGACATTGTCTCAATAACCATACTTTACAGTTTACACTGACATTGTCTCAATAACCATACTTTACAGTTTACACTGACATTGTCTCAATAACCATACTTTACAGTTTACATTATCATTGTCTCAATAATCACACTTTACAGTTTACACTGACATTGTTTCAATAACCATACTTTACAGTTTACACTGACATTGTCTCAATAACCATACTTTACAGTTTACATTGACATTGTCTCAATAACCATACTTTACAGTTTACATTGCCATTGTCTCAATAATCACACTTTACAGTCTACATTGACATTGCCTCAATAATATACTTTACACTGACATTGTCTTAATTACCATACTTTACAATTTACATTGCCATTGTCTCAATAATCACACTTTACAGTCTACTTTGACATTTTCTCAATAGCCATATTTTACGTTTTACATTGCCATTGTCTCAATAACCATTCTTTAGAGTTTACACTGACATTGTCTTAATAACCATACTTTACAGTTTACATTGCCATTGTCACAATAATCACACTTTACAGTTTACATTGACATTGTCTCAATGATTATACTTTACAGTTTACATTGACATTGTCTCAATGACCATACTTTACAGTTTACATTGCCATTGTCTCAATAACAATACTTTACACTGATATTGTCTTTACAGTTTGTATTGACATTATCTCAATGATCATACTTTACAATTTACACTGATATTGTCTCAACAATCATGATCTGTAGATTTAGTTTGCATTGACATTGCATCAATGCTTTACAGATTGCATTGGCAAATATGAAATACACGGGTCTACTTTCGTGTGTTGTTATGGAACAATCAGTTTGGCGGGATTACATATTTACACGTGCTGAATAGTCCCTCCATAATTATAACAATAACAACTGTTATATTCATTTATATATGAGAGATCGATAGTGTTGAAATAAATATAAAATTACTGATCGCCATCCGCGGTATCATCCTGCATCTAGCTTTGGTACATAAAAATGAAATGTGAAAGTAGAAATTACCATGCATATATGTATATATTTCTTCTCGAGAGTTAGCATGTGTTTGAGTGCAGTTTACATTCAGTAGCTGTACGTTAGTAACTAGGCAACAGCCATGAGCAGCTCCCAGGCTCGCTATACACTGCCACGGCCAGACCAGCTGTTGGCGGTAACACATGGTTTTAACATCACCGTTCTATTTTCATAGTTCCCTTGCTATAGAGTGTTTATAGTTAGTATAACGAGATACACGTGTAACAGCTCGTGGGTAAAGGCCAGAAAATCTATAGAAACCCGACACACACTGTAGACTAACTAACTGTCGCGTGCTATTAAAATTTGCGTGTTTCGCGGGAGAACATTGAGCGTAAATATTGACCGATGTGAACATGTTTCAACTTCTATATATTACTACAGGTATTGTACTTTGCTATTGTCTCGTCTATATTGCTCCACCTTTTACAAGGCTTTGTTTCGGTTGTTGCGTCATTATTTTGTGAGCGCAATTCACGTTGTTTTCTGCGAAAACTATGACATTACACTCGCAAACACATGACGTCACAATCAATACCTACCCGTAAGGGCAGGTAACTCTGTAATATGTAAATATAGAATTAAAGATGCTCCGGGATCCATCGCTGACGAACGGTGATTTTTTGTCTCTATCAAAAACAGGACCAGCTAAATGAATAATTGTCTTCAGTAACAAAAGTTACTTACTTAATACCATTATCACCATTGAAAAGTTTTAGCTTCTTATTTTAATTCAAGACAAAATATTACAAATAGTTAATTGCGTCCCGAAAAAAATCCATGGCACTATTCCATATATGGAATGAGGTACTGATAATGCACACACCAAAAGTAAAATAAATTATTTTATATGTATTTTTGTGTTAACTGGACAAATATAAACACAAGTTAACGATACATCAATTATTGTTCAAATAACGGGTATCGTTTATGCTCTGTCGACGGCGGAGCATCTTTAAAGTCAATGTTCTGTGAGTGTGATGTATTCTACTGTACAATGCAGCGCCATAAAATTCAAAATCTCCGAGTAAAGTGACGACAAATGAAAAAGACGAAATCAAGACATCGCGAAAATCAGTATGTCTATGATATCTCCACAAATACGGTACAGGTATTCCGTCTTTTCATGTTACAGAGTTAGCTCCCTTGCGGGTAGGTAACGATTGTTATGTCATTATTTTGTGATCGCAATTCACGTCGTTTTGTCCGAAACGTATGACGTTATGATCGTAAACACATGACGTCACAATCAATACCTACCCTCAAGTGCAGATAACTCTGTAATATGCAAATTCGGAATATATTATATAACCAAACAACTTTATTATAAATATAGGTTAATGGAAGGGGCAATTTTTATCGCCATGACATTCCAACACTAGCTGTCCGCTTGAATGGTGTTAGGTCGAAACCTTCGTGGTCGCGAGTTCGAATCCCATGTGGGACAGTTGTCAGGTACTGACCGCTGGTCGGTATTTTTTTTAAGGGTACTCCGGCTTTTCACCACCAAGAAACCTGGCACATGCTTACATGACCCTGGCTGTTAATATGATGTTAAAATACTACGAAACCCAAACCCCCGTAGGGGCAGTTGGAAGGTATAAACCATAGGTCGATGATTTTCATCCGGCTTCTCCGGGCTTACTCTGCCTTCTGTAACCTATAGTACATTCCTAACAGGAGATGGTGCCCAGTGCTCCATTAGCTCTAAATTATTCAACTTATCTCACAATAGCGATGAAACAGCTTTAATCTAATTTACATATTTAATTTACTTAATTAATAACCACGACGTGTTTCTTCATACAAACAAAGGAAATGAGTAACGGATCACTGAATACGTTAATGACGTCAGTGATGTAAGCGTTCGTTATTGTAAACAGTCGGTATCCGGCCATTACATTGGGAGGCGGGGCAGAGCACGTATAGTGTACATGTATGACGTAACTAATGTGTCAGGAAGTGGTTAAGGTGATACCACAGGGATCTGATAATTAGTTACAGATTATATAAATATGGACCCACCAGACACAGGGATATGAGAATTAGTTACAGATTATATAAATATCGACCCACCAGAGCGCACTTTTAGAAGTTTTAGAGATCTAAAATTTAAAGATTAATTTGTTTATATGTTTTAGAAAAGCAATGAATTCATTATTATTTTGAGTCACACAACAATGTGCCGATAGTGTGAATCTGGTATGTTCAAGATCGAGCGAGTTGCATAATGGTATGACGACATTCCCAATTATCATTTCGAAGTGCAGGTGACTTTAAATCGAAAAACTACCAAGTTATACTGTACCATGTTAAGAACGCTTTAAAATCATCAAAATACATTTTAAAAACTCATCTCGGTGTTTCTTAAAATGGAAACACCCAGTTAATATGCTACATATTGATTATCACGTGACCCATCCTCGATACTCCAGGGGTTCGGATCGTAAGTGATCGGAACTCTTGGAATATCGAGGATGCACGTGACCATGTATTCACCAATGAAAATAGTGGAAATTCAGAGCATATCTAATATATATATCACTATACTATAATTTGACCGTTGGTTGGAACATCGTGCTAAGTCCTTGGTGTGAGGGAGGCTGTGTTTATAATGCGTGTCCAGCGATGTTTATCAGGGCTTTCATTTTCTTTCAGGAGAGGCCATACAGTTTGCAATGTTTGCAATTTCAAGGGTTACTATTCTGTACTCGCTATATAAACTACCTAATGTATTTAAGTCCAAATCAGGTGGTACCATAGCCAGGTTTAACAGGGAAAAAGTACTTTTTACCGCCTGATATTCAAACCCCTAACAGATTCAGTACCCGTTGTTGGTAAGGTAGCAGACGACATGTGTTGTGGCTTACTTCTCTATAATGGTTGTTTTACTCACAGGGACTTGTAACGTAGGTTGTGAGAAAGTCTGTTGTGTATACATGTGTACTATAGGCCTATATACTATATAAAAGGACAAGGGAACCAACGGCTCGCTTGGAAGAGGTACACCTGCCTCTACAAAAGTCGCCGGTATTCCGTCAAACATGGATAAATATGTATATATTTAATACTAATATATTCTTAAATAAATTTTCGATACGGAAAACACAACTTCAGACACGAAATAATATATTAACATACCTTTATTTCACTATGAACGCGGAAAATGCAGTCAGATTTCCTCACTGTCGTTTTGCCTGTCCAGTGAAATCTAGGTCAAAGGCACTCATATTCCCTTGTAACAAATTTTGTATGCATTCATTTCACTTTCTGGTGATATTTTCCCATTGCAAATACAAATAGGCTATCTCCGATAACTCTTTCATTAATCCAATCCAACAACTAAGCGAGGAATCACACTTTTTTTATCCAGCACTCGACTCTTGTTCGTATAATCCGCCATATTGTAATTGATGATGGGTACCTTTTTAGTGTACCCGCCCTTACCCGATACTGCACTGGAATTCTGTACCCAGACTTTGTATAAATTAAGTTTTATGGTTAAGGTTCTTAGAAGTACCTTTATTTGAAATACACGTATCATTAATTGAAGAATCTAACTTAAGTCGAGACTCTAATGTTTTACTTTACCGTTACCACATTAATATTGTAGCTTTTAGTATACAGGCACTGTGTATTTGGGGTTTCCAGTTCGGGTCCGGGTATGGGGTACACAATATCCACTCAAACGTGTTTAACCTAGATTTCAGTGGACAAGCAAAACGACAGTGAGGAAATCTGACTGCATTTTCCGCGTTCATAGTGAAATAAAGGTATGTTAATATATTATTTCGTGTCTGAAGTTGTGTTTTCCGTATCGAAAATTTATTTAAGAATATATTAGTATTTAATATATACATATTTATCCATGTTTGACGGAATACCGTCGACTTTTGTAGAGGCAGGTGTACCTCTTCCAAGCGAGCCGTTGGTTCCCTTGTCCTTTTATATAGTATACACATGTATACACAACAGACTTTCTCACAATCTACGTTACAAGTCCCTGTGGTTTTACTGTTTTCTTCTCACTCATCCCCGATAAAGTATCTTACAAAACTAACAGGCACAACTTGTTGATAACAAGTGACAACAACTCTGAAGGATCAGTCACACCCTCCCAGAAAATATCTCTGGAATGTTTAATACCGATATTTCTTTCCTCGCCCCATTGTTTTCCCTTCCAGCTGTAGATAGACAACAAGTTGTAACCGTGTTATAAAGACTAAAGAAATCGGACTCCATTTTTCTTGTGGTCTCGATCGCTAACAGTAGATCTAGATAAGGGCTCCTCTTCAGTAAATCTCAGTCAGTCTAGAATAGAGAGCTTATTCAACAATATCCAGTAACATTCTCTGAATGGTGTATTGTTCACTACTTCCACGAGAGCCGTCGGCTGTCAGCATCGTGACTGCGGTGGCCAAAGTTAAATAGGGTAAAGTGTGCTATAAATAGATAGAATATAAATTCGTAGGAGTTTTCGAAACGATTTTGTGTCATTCATGCATAGTTGTGTATGATGATCCGTCGTCCGTCAATATTTCATTTGTTTAAAGATGCTCCATGGCCGACAGAACATAAATGATATTCATTATTTGAACAATAATTGGTGAATTATCGTGTATATATATGTCTAATTAACACAAAACATAATATAAAATAATTCATTTTGCCGTTGGTGCATGCGCAATCAGTACTTCATTCCATATATGATATGATATAACGGAATTTTTCGGGATGCAATTAATTATTTTCAACTTGAAGTAAAATTATAAGCTCAAACTTTTCAATGTTGGTAATGGCGTAAAGTAAGTAACTTTTGTAACTGAAGAAAAATACTAAATCGTCTTCTCCTGTTTTTGATAGTGAAAAAATACCATTTGTCGGCGGTGGAGCATCTTTAAATCGCTACTTATGATAAAGTTTTGCATGAATTGTAACCAAATTTGGCCTCATTATTGCTTTTTGAATTTTGCTTTATGTCTTCATCAAAATATTGTGAATCAACTTATCTTTGTTGTGTATTTACTGGGCCATTCTAGAACGTGAATGTTAATCGTTATGAAAAAAATATGCTACAATGTATAAAACCGTGAACATAAAACGGGAAAAAAATTAGCTAGATAGCTAGATATGTATTACAAAACGTGCCTGTTGCATACCATAGACACATTCCTTGTAAAACTGAAGTAATTACTATTGTTGACATTTTCTTTTAATTTCCGGTAATTATTTCCGGTATACAACTTCCGGTATGACATTTTATTTGTTCGTCCTTAAAGCCACTCGAGCCATACGGAAGATAACGGGATCAAGATAAACAGTTCACAGCTAACAAAACCTATCTCAACACGTCGAAGGATTGATCTTTATTGGTATCTCAAGCTGATATCGGCTGGTCATCTTTATAAATTGGGTTATAATTTATAAATTGTCATTTTATTGCGTGAGTCTGTGCGTAGATAATTGACGTTTCGTGCTCTCGCTCAATGTCGAAATGGCTGGGCGCTTAGCGTATTATGACAGTTCTTCACTTTGCATGTGTACTTCCGGTTATTATTCCACATTGACTGTTCAACGTCGCGTCATGGCCGATATCAGAGGGTTCGGATAATAAGTTACAACACTTTATTTCAGGATTAACTTACGTAGATGCAACACAAAAATCTGAGAGTACACTCAGATTGGACTAAATCGTACCTTTATACAGCATGAAGGATATGAATTTTACCGGTCTTTGATCTAGACCAAATATAGATAAACTTTAACTAATCATCAGGTCCTGTAACCTATATCAGTCTCAACCGAATGTTTGTTTAAAAATCACTGGAAAATATTTAACATTTTTATCTGAGATATAAACGATTTTGACAATTAAATCGGCATACGCGCGCCATACGCAACCGAAGACGCTGTCAACTTAATACGCTTTTATCGATTGATGGTTACGAGTTAGAGAGAATTGCTGATATGTAAAAACCATTTGTAAAACTGGCCTAGTGGCGAGCATTGTCACATTTTTTATGGCGTTACCAACAAAGTGGGGGGTTTAAGGAAAGGTCATTCAGAGTGAATTGACCAATAAATATTTCATTACTCATGTGGCTGCCTCTCTGTAACGCCTAACAGGACTTTTTTATTCAATGCTAAGCGGTAATTTCCATATTTATCCGTCCATCCTGGCCTCAGGTGCACTCTATCGTGACCTTGGTCTATGAACCGGTTACTGACCTCATTTTCAGTCATGTCATTGTGATATCAGTCAGAGTTACTTCCCTTGGTTTTATGAGTGAAAGCACAGGCGTGTGATTCTATTGACATTTTTCTTTCTATATAATTGTGACACAATATTACACATATATAAAAAGAACCAACAAATTCGTGGAATTTCCATCCCTCGCTTTTAGGACACTGTAGGTAAACATTATTGAGGTTAGGTTTAACCTTGGTTGAAACATGAAAAAATAAACTGTAGTCTTATTCGGAGTAAGATGTGTAAAATAATGTCAACTAAAAGTGACTATTAAACTTTGCTGAGCTCTTAAGGCATTTAACTTCGATACTAATTTTTAAGAAAATCGGTTTACATTTGATACAATTATTGCACAGTGAATGACAGAAATGACGTTTTCAGTACATCAAAGGACCTTAACTCCACTATATAATGTCGGCCAAAAGTGGCAATCGAACCTGGCCAAGCCCTTAAGGCATTTGACCTTGTTACCAAGTTTGAAGAAAATCGGTTAATATTTATTAGTTATTGCAGGGAAATGACAGAGAATAACTTTTTTTTAAATATTAAATCAAAGGGCCATAACTCTGCTAAATAAGCTCCGTCGCAAGTGTCGATCGAACATGGCCGAGCCCTTAAGACATTTGACTTTGTTACCAAGTTTGAAGAAAATCGGTTAATATTTATTACAATTATTGTACGGAAGTGGCAGAGAATGACTTTTTTTTATTAAATCAAAGGTGGCGATCGAAATAAGCTAAGCCCTTAAGACATTTAACTTTGTTACTTAGTTTTAACAATAGAGTTTTAAAATTTGTTAGTTATTACACGGAAACTGCAGAAGAATGACAAATGTAGTAAATTAAAGGGTTATAACTCTGATAAATACCATCCTCTGAAAGAGTTAATCGAACCTGGCCAGGCACTTAAGGCATTCAACCTTGTTACCAAGTTTGAAGAATGCACGTAAACGAAGAGTGACAGACAGACAGACAGACAGACAGACGGACAAACCCAAATTAATATCCCCCGTTTCGGAGAAAGCGAGGGATAAAAAATGTCTACAGAGCTAAACGCCAGTGGTGAGAGTAGGGGAAGTAACTCTGGTAGGTGAGAGTAGGGGAAGTAACTATGGTAGACCAGAATAGAATCATGCAAACCAGTGTTCAATTTATGTTTTAATCGGACAGAGTTCACTCCCTTTAATTCACTAACTGACAAAATTCCATATCGAAGTGGTCATTAGTAAATATACTTAAGAAATGACCTTGACCTTTGGCCCACTGATCTCGACCTGCCATCATTTAAATTGTCAGACACTGAATCTGATAAATTTCCATGTTGTGATGCTCACTGAAAGCATGCAGATCTAGGACATGAATGCCTACTTTATTGTTAATAGGTTGCCAAAAGGGACGCGACGAGGACCGTATTTACTCATGACAAATACATACGTGCATCAGCGTACATGTACCTATACATCACATTAACAGTGTCATATTTCGGACGGAACCTGCTCTTCTCCATTCCTGACAGCCGTGTATCGTGGGGTAAATCTGAAGGTATACAATGGGCTCCATTGTGGCGAACTTGAAAATACATTTTTCAAGTATTTCTTTACCACGGAGACTACATATATATATATATATCAGTTTGCATTCTATCGCTTCATATAATGCGTCAGGTTTCAGAACCTGAGATAATAGAGATAGCAATGCGTTATTGTGTAGCAACATATAGATGATAGCACTCCGTTTCGGGTCAAACCTGTGTTGAACCTCTCCTCGACATACACACATTTAATGTACAAAATGATGATGTATCTAAATATCTTTGTTACGAGATAAATCTACTAGTGGAATTAAGTTGGCAGGTGAGGTCGGTACGGCTAACCCAGGGCTAGCTATATAGCTACATTTGCTAATTGGTGTACCAGTGATGGTCGCGCACTGACCTACCGAACAACAACTTAATATATCGTCATAATGACTTAGTTATCTCGTTATAACGACATTGTGTCTCGTTATAACGACCTAATATCTCATTATAATAACTTAATTATCTGTAATTGTAATAAAGACGTTATAACGAGATACTAAGTCGTTATTACGAGACAAGAAGTCGATATAATGAGACAACTAACTCGGTTATAACGAGATACTGATTCGTTACAACGAGATAACTAACGGGGTTACAAAGAGATACTAAGTCGTTATAACAAGACAACTAACTCGGTTATAGCGAGATACTAAGTCGTTATAACAAGACACCAAGTCGTTATAAAGAGATAACTAACGCGGTTATACAGATATACTTAGACGTTATAACAAGATAACTAACTCAGTTATAACGAGATACGTAGTCGTTATTACGAGATAACTAACTCTGTTATAACGAGATACGTAGTCGTTATTGCGAGATATTTAACTCGGTTATAACGAGATAAGTAGTCGTTATTACGAGAAAACTAGCTCGGTAATAACGAGATACGTAGTCGTTATTACGAGATAACTAACTTGGTTATAACGAGACACTAAATCATTACAACAAGACAACTAACTCGGTTATAACGAGACACAAAGTCGTTATGAAAAGATGACTAACTCGGTTATAACGAGATAATAAGTCACAATAACAAGATAACTAACTCGGTTAT
Source organism: Argopecten irradians irradians (assembly GCA_004382745.1). NCBI lineage: Eukaryota > Metazoa > Mollusca > Bivalvia > Pectinida > Pectinidae > Argopecten > Argopecten irradians. The sequence goes on from SAYR01005056.1 coordinate 814,897, forward strand.
AACGAGATACTAAATCATTATAACAAGACAACTAAGTCGTTATAACGAGATAAGCGAATTCATTTTTGTGTCCTCACTCGATCAGCCACCGTAGGATCACGTTTACCACTATTTGTATCTGATAACTTGATTATATATTATGAAGATACAAAATCATATAACTATAATACTGGATGCAATGCGGTTTGATAAATTCCTTGCGTTAAGTTTCAAACAAATGGCATTTTAAGATAAAACGTTCTTCTATCTAGCACACCGTCTCAATTCTACTATATACGATATGTTTCGTCTAACTTTATGTATACATGAATGTTGTTGGCCTTGTACTCTGCCAACCATTAAACTAAATCGTTTATATGCTAATATTGCTGTATAACCACGACAAGGCCCGGAGGCTAGAAGGCCGTGTTTTGTTTATACTCCGCTATGTCTGGATAATGCTCTACAGCTTTGTGCTCAGGGAAATGTATGTAAACACGCCCGATTTTGTACGGTGTCCATAGAAACACTGCATTCCTGAATCGCGATGGAGGGGGAGAGTGGAGGGTCCTACATCACACGCGCGCATGTACGTGGCTAACATGCAAGCTATCAACTACATGTATTAACTATTGCATAACATGATTGTGGTTATATTCGAAACGGTACAAGATGATGTAATGAATTTATATATAGAACAGTAAAGATTTTTTATGAAAAGCAAGCGTTTTAAAACAGAATCATGTAACACCGTTCGAGTTATCTCCCTTGTATATAATTTTTTTTCGTCCACATTGAGTTATGTCCCTTATGTCAAGAAAATCATCATTTGTCAGTGTAAAAATTTAATTTTTCTAATACTATTTAAGATGCTCCATCGCCGAAAGAGCATAAGCTATACTCATCATTTGAACCATTACAGATGTTTAATCATGTGTGTATTTGTCTAATTACCACGAAAATAATTTAAAATAATTTATTTTGCTTTTGTTGCATGCACAATTCGTCCTGCATTCCACACATGGCATAATGTTATAGATTTTTCGGGACGCAAATGATTATTCTTTAATATCTTTATCTTGACCTAAACTTAGAAAAATACTTATACATCTGGGTGGCGTATTTCTACCATCGAGTTGCTGACTTACGACTTAATGATGTCGACATAATTAAGGCATTAAGTCGACATCATATAGGAAGAAGTCGACATACAGTATAGGCCAGGTGGACGGGCGCTTGTCCACTCGTCCACCGACTGAGTGGAAATAGAGTGGACTGTCCACTACAATCCATTACTGTCCACTAAATAAAGTGGTCCACCGCACCGTGATTCATTGTATTGGGTGGGAATCCATTTATTGAGGATATATCCACGTGATACAGTGGGTCGTGACGGTCCACCGTATAGAGTGGACGTCTAATGCACGATACGCTGTACCAGGGGAAAAGAGTTGACGATACATATGATATAGATCCCGTTGTTTGATGATGTCCAAAGGTTTGGTTTGGTTTGGTTTGGTTTAGTTTTACGTCCTATTAACAGCCAGGGTCATGTAAGGACGTGCCAGGTTTGTTGGTGGAGGAAAGCCGGAGTACCCGGAGAAAAACCACCGGCCAGCGGTCAGTACCTGGCAACTGCCCACATGGGAGCTCACACACGCGTATATAGTGAACGTCTAATGCACGATACGCTGTACCAGGGGAAAAGAGTTGACGATACATATAGATACCGTTGTTTGATGATGTCCACAGGAAATAGAGTAGACACATAGCCAGATATTTTTGAGGCCATTGACTTTCCATATTAATCAATCTAATTAAAATTAGACTTGTAATTCCGCTCCCACTACGATACCTACGTTTCGCTTCAATACAATAGTATCGTAGTGGCAACAGAATTTCAAGTCTAATTTTAATTAGATTGCATATTAATCAAACGAATATCAGGGACTCATGAATTATGAAATATCCAAATAAGTATTTTCATGTATATCTAATAGTGCCTTATTATATTTATTTGTAATTTCAGAACTCAGAATGTAACGTTACTTCAAATATTGATGTATATTGTGCAGAATTTGCGGACGTGTCTGAGGAGAAAACGGGAACGTTTCACAACGTCCTTTGTTTCTCTTATGTTATTAGAAAAAGGAACCTAAACAAAACAATATGTTTACAAACACAGAGCAAAAAAATCTATTGATACGGTGTTCAAGCAAGTATGATATGGTGTCAAGTAAAATGGTGCTGTGGTAGTTGTATGTCTGCTTTTGCATCGAATACAAAAAGAATCGTTCTTTCATTTTTCTTGTATAAGAAAAACAGAGTCGGAGTAAGTCACATTAATTCCATACAACATATCATATGTAAAGGCAATTGACAGAATATTGCAAATATCAGCTTGAAATTACAAATTAAATTCCAAGTTCCTCAAAATATCATACTGACATTTTAACAAGTCATTACTGTTTTCTAAGTCTTACTTGGTAAAACATCTACGATGTGTGTTTATGACCAAAGTAAAATTTACTTACGTAAATTATATTATAAATTACCCCAAGCGCACGGCAGCCATTATTACGTACAGTACTGCCGAGATCCCGAATTTCGTCCTTTTTCAGAGTCACAATATTACGTATTCTGAATTACTTATTCTTCGGAAATTTTGGAATTTAGTTTCTGACATACAAATGAGCCAGTTTATAGTTACTTTTTATCATATATTATTTTAACAAAACTGAGTATTTTAGGATTCTCGAAGCCGTGCACAATGTGTCCTGGTCGACATTTACAGTACTACGATCTATATTTTTGACTCTAAATGTAGTCTATCTGACATGAATTCAAATTTTTTTAAAAGTAATATCACTTCAATTTGAGACTTCACATAGCAGCCAATGGAATAAAAGCGACTGAAAATTAAAAACTAAACTCTACAGAATGAAATATGAACGATTCCGCGGTTTTATTTTTCGAGATATCGGCAGTCATGCGTGTACGTTCAATGTATGTAACACTGTGGTTTATAGCATCCATTTAAAAGAAGATATACTTGGTAAAGAACAAAATGTATTTCTTTAATAAGTACTTATTGAGATAAGTTTTGGTAATTACGTACTAATATTATTAATTTCCCGTACTATGGGCTGTGGCATGATCATGAGGTGATCTACATGTACCAGCGAAGATAAATTTACTTTTATGTAAAATATGTACTCGTATTGTATCAGTATTTTATACTGTAAGTAGAATTTGTGCATCGATTTTTGAGATTTTGCTTGAAATCCAATGACATGAGAAAAAAAAAATTATGGTAACTTTTTTAAGACCGCGCGAAGCCCTATTTTTCTAAAATATTATATATTTATTTTTTAATGTGTATTAAATGTTATCTGAAATATTACTCTTGTAACATTCTTGTACCATAGGTTGTTTTTCAACAGCAGCCGGTATGTAAAACTTGCGAAATTCTCGATTAATGGGCATTTCCCAATTGTTTACACAATAATAGAGAGCGCAGCGAACGGGCCGAAGGCCCGTTCGCGAAGCGAACTCTTGTGATAGAGGTGTCTCCCTAACGTTATTCTATGTAAATCATCCAATATATGTAGAGTTGGAAAACTTTCTCACAAACCGGAAACAGGAAGTCAACACAAGATCCAGCATCGCGCAAGACAGTATCCAAAGTCACACTCTCGCGTGATTACAAAATCACACTCTCGTGTGATTACAAACAAGTAACGCTTCGAAAAATTCAAAATGAAAACATTAGTGAAATATAAACCTTCCAATTTATTCTTACATGTATCTAACAATTACATTTTTTTCTGAGTCTTAACTTAAAAGCCGTTTTACGTGAGCAGTTGCTTCGGAATTTTTCCGCCTGGCAACGGAGAATGACGTTGAGATATAATTTGTAGCCGCAGTCACGTATTTTTGCAGAAAGTGAAAGTAGAAGTAATCTTTGTTCAATATTGTTTTTCTTGTTATAAACTCAATGCCAGTAATTCAGCAAAGCTATTATTCCAATGATTAATAATTCTATAAATGGTTTCTAGCAGTACAGTTATTCAGCGCATCCAATAAGCTATAAAAACAAAACACATGTCAGCATCGATAAGACTGATGGGTCAGGGGAGAGTACTCTTTCGCCGTTGGAAATCCTTTATTTAGATCTACCTGGCAAAAACGAAAGAATGGACTAACTGCTGCGCTCTCAGATAGGCTTTGCCTAAAATTATATTAATATAATATCAGGTATTATCAAAGAGTAAAACAATTGTACGCTGTCATATAGTAAAAAGAAAATACTTCGGCGAATAAATGACAAAGATTGCTAACCCTCTGTATTATCTACATGTACTAAACAAAATGGCGAATATCTAATAAACCAACAGAATTTCAATGGGAAATTTCGAAGCAAATGTGACGTAAAACACGTTTTAAGTTAAGATTCAGGTTAGAATAAATTCGAAAGTTTATCTGTAACAGGTGGGGAGAATGTAGAGGCCAGACCGGGATTCGAACCCGGAACCCTCCTAACACTAGCTGAGTTACTGAGCTACCTGGTCACCGATGAACAATCCAGTCCGATCCCGCTACATATCTTTCACAAATGTTTTCATTTTCAAATTTTTAAAAGAATAACTTGTTTGTAATCACGTGAGAGTGTTACTTTGAATACTGCCTTGCGCAACGCTGGATCTTGTTTTGACTTCCGGTTTCCGGTTTACGAGAAAGTTTTTCAACTCTACATATATTGGATGCTTTACATAGAATACTGTTACCTCTATCACAAGTCGCTTTGCTTCAAGTAGTGTGGAAAATTAATCATAAGCATTAATGTCACTATCTTTTAAATTCATCGTTTTATGAAATAAATTTTGTTTGGTATTAAAAAATAATGACATCAATGTTTAAGTGTTGTCGAGAAATAGTAAAATTGCATTTTAATTTAATAATGCTGTCCTGTTAACATCATGTTTCCGTTATAATGAAGCTCTGTTTTTTTATTTGTTATCCATATTACTGATCGAAAAGAATACTTTCCATGAAATGTT
>SAYR01005056.1:827776-857700 GCA_004382745.1 Argopecten irradians irradians
TTGCCATTTTGTCAGAAGCGAACTGATCTCTAAGAAAGAAACAACACCTCATGAAGGTTGGTATTCCAGGCGATTGTGTGTTATGCATTGAAATTCTAACGATTGAACTGAATAGGTATTGGGATGCATGCATTTTATTTATTTCACAATCACTACATTCAGGGATACGGTTGGGTAACCCTTGGAAGAGCTGAAATTTTCCTCCGAGGGCTATCACCTGGCAAGTGGACCAGTCGATTACAAACTTCCGGGGTACGGAATATACCACGTCGAATGAAGGTTTCCATTCTCAAGGATTGTCCCAACAAGGGCACCGTGTATTCCTCAAAGGTAAGTATTAATATGGAGTGCAATTATAATTGGACAAAATTCAGAAGACAACATCGTAATATTTAACATCAACAAATACCAAATGGTACCAGATTTTTGTCCAGTCTCCAGAACCATAAAATATAGAATATCTTCTCATAGTGCATAATGCAAAGATATCAGCAGAATTTGCAGCAAGAATTAGACCACGAACTCTGAAATTACCAGGCAATTTTAATTTGACAGGATAATTTACTCATCAATATAAATGATGCAGATGCTAGTTCGCTGAAACATTTTAGGAAATTACTTGCATTGTGAAATTAGCAGTTTAAATCACACGCAAAAAGAAAATTATGTTCAATGAATCTGACTCCATCCTACTGTTTGTTTTAGGGAGTTTGGTGAGCCACCTCTTTTTTGCTGGCAATTTTCGGTTTATATAGCACTGAGGAACTATTCGGGCCTGCCGAATGGACGCCGGACTCACGAGTGCCTTTGACATAGACATGCCTTAACAACCGAGAGAATACGAATGGCTTGTCCGATTGCCATTCCAACTTGAAAAACCGGTGTAAACATAAAATGATTTGGAGAGAGGGGAAGAAAATTGACTATTATCTTTAAAGGGGTTTAGATGTTCAAAAGGTGATGACGTTAAAAACAGTTTTCAAATCGATATAAACAAAAACTTTTAAAATAACTTCACAAAAGATATCTGAAGTACTCTGTTCTTTAACTACTTGCCAACTTTGAAAATACATATAATCATAAGTTTTTGCAGGAAATTGGAAATTGAAAATATATTTGATTAAGCTAATCACCCTTTGAACATCTGGAACCAGACGTTTACCGGTATTCTGAAATGGCGATTAGAAATATTGTAGCATTTAAGTTGAAAAATGTAATAGTGATATGTCTTGGTGAAGTCGGCTTGACGTACTTATATTTCATTATATGTATTTGATGTCATGGCGATTGACTAGAATTGACGTTCATTGATATATATAATGTTGTCGTTTTTTTAATTATCAATATAATATGTAAAGGGACCTGTGATATCTAAATTACATACATACATATGTATAAAAGAACATTATGATATAAACATGTTACTTTATTATTGTTTTGTCATTTTATTGCATTCCTTGCCAGTCCATTCATATTCTCACTAATAAAATATTGTTAATTCATTGTGAGAGATTTTTATCCTTTATTTTATTAACTATGACATCGCGTGAGGTTTAAAACATGTTTTCTGGTCGTTTCTCAACATTTCATGGAAAGTATCTCTTTCGATCAGTAATATGGATAACAAATAAAAAAACAGAGCTTCATTATTAACGGAAACATGATGTTAACAGGACAGCATTATTAAATTAAAATGCAATTTTACTATTTCTCGACAACACTTTAAACATTGATGTCATTATTTTTTAATACCAAACAAAATTTATTTCATAAAACGATGAATTTAAAAAAATAGTGACATTAATGCTTATGATTAATTTTCCACACTACTTGAAGCAAAGCGACTTGTGATAGAGGTAACAGTATTCTATGTAAAGCATCCAATATATGTAGAGTTGAAAAAACTTCTCGTAAAACCGGAAACCGGAAGTCAAAACAAGATCCAGCGTTGCGCAAGCAGTATTCAAAGTAACACTCTCACGTGATTACAAAACAAGTTATACTTTTAAAATTTAAAATGAAAAAACATTTGTGAAAGATATGTAGCGGGATGGACTGGATTGTTCATTCGGTGACCAGGTAGCTCAGTAACTCAGCTAGTGTTCGGAGGGTTCCGGTTCGAATCCCGGTCTGGCCTCTACATTCTCCCCACCTGTTACAGATAAACTTTCGAATTTATTCTAACACTGAATCTTAACTTAAAACGTGTTTTACGTCACCATTTGCTTCGAAATTTCCCATTGAAATTCTGTTGTTTATTAGATATTCGCCATTTGTTTAGTACATGTAGATAATACAGAGGGTTAGCAATCTTTGTCATTTATTCGCCGAAGTATTTTCTTTTTACTATTATGACAGCGTACAATTGTTTTACTCTTTTGATAATACCTGATATTATATTAATATTAATTTTAGGCAAAGCCTATCTGAGAGCGCAAGCAGTTAGTCCATTCTTTCGTTTTTTGCCAGGTAGATCTAAATAAAGATTTCCAACGGCGAAAGAGTACTCTCCCCTGACCCATCAGTCTTATCGATGCTGAATGTGTTTTGTTTTTATAGCTTATTGGATGCGCTGAATAACTGTACTGCGTAGGAAACCATTTATAGAATTATTAATCTATTGGAATAATAGCTTTGCCTGAATTACTGGCATTGAGTTTATAAAAGAAAAACAATATTGAACAAGATTACTTCTAACTTTCACTTTCTGCAAAAATACGTGGACTGCGGCTACAAATTATATCTCAACGTCATTCTCGCGTTGCCAGGCGGAAAAATTCCGAAGCAACTGCTCACGTAAAACGGCTTTTAAGTTAAGACTCAGAAAAAAATGTAATTGTTAGATACATGGAAGAATAATATTGGAAGGTTTATATTTCACTAATGTTTTTCCATTTTGAATTTCGAAGCGGTTACTTGTTTTGTAATCACACGAGAGTGTGATTTTGTAATCACGGCCGAGAGTGTGACTTTGGATACTTGTCTTGGCGCCGATGCTGGATCTTGTGTTGAAGTCTTCCTGCTTTCACAGGTTGTTGAAAAGTTTTCCAACATCTACATATATTGGATGATACTATGAGAATAACGTTTAGTGAGGACACCTCTATCACAAGAGTTCGCTTCGCCTCATTAATATAGATTTAAGCAATAGCTATCTGGGTGAGGCGAGCAGTTAATCATCATCTTCAACTCATATCCTGATTGACATGTAAATAATTCGAATTGGTTCTTGTAATAACAGTGCAGCATTTTTCATTGGCTTAAAAATTTTACATTTATCAGCCAATAAAGGAAAAAATGGCGGTCGCCGTTTATAACGTCGCTTCTGATTTGGCTGAGATGACAGCGTAATAATTTCATAGACAGAAAAGAGTCCCAAAAATGAATTTTAAATGTGAAGAGATTATCTTTAGTTAAATTGAATTATAAGGATTAATTTGAATAATATTTTTCTTATACCGATATCCCACTCTATCCGGCACCTATAGACTATCAGCAAAAGTGCTGCTATATCTACGATCGTCTGACAACACTGCTCAACTAACGCTTTCGCAGAGATTGATAATCATTATACACATCCACATCTCCGAGTACTCTCACATATAATATAGCCTGTCTATGATTCTCCATAACATGAAAAAATACTATATATGAAGGGTCCACACTTAATAAACGGAGGTTCTCCACTACGGCCTCGACAGAGTATGCGTCTCCCATGACTGGAATCACTCTCAAGCTACCTCATATATCCCGTATTTGACACTCTCCTCTCCTCTATATAGCTTTCACTCCGCGGTCTGCCATCTCGACCTCGACACCGTGGCGTACGTGCGTGCAGACTACTATGACACGTGTGAGCTCACACACTCACTCTCATATTGTATCACCTAGTGTCGTAATCCATCACTGTGCTAGTTACGGCAGATACTAGACGTATGGTTCCAATAGACACTATATTTGTGGATACAAAAACAATATTCGTGAGCAGTGAGAGTGGCATCGCTCCGATAATATATACCTACACTTTTCTGCAAAAATACGTTGACTGGCGGCTACAAATTATGATCTTCAACGATTCATTCTCCGTTGCCAGGGCGCGAAAATTCCGAAGGCAAACTTGCTCCACGTAAACGGCTTTTATTAAGACTCAGACAAATTGTAATTATTAGATTTCAGGTAAGAATAAATTGGAAGGTTTATATTTTCACTAATGTTTTCATTTTATTTTTCCAAGCGTTACTTATCCTCAATGTTCTTTACGTAATGAGATTGAATCATATAATTACAATTGATCTGTCAATATCAACTAAAAGTCGATAAAATAGTCGTCACTTTAAAAAAACAATGAACATGCATAATTATCATTTATCAGCGAAAGTGACAATTTATCAATAAGATAGGTTTTGTGCATAACAGTTGTCAAAATTTGGGATTTCGACTTAAAACAATGAAATACAATTCTAACGATTGAAGAACTAATTCTTGATCAGTCATAAAGTATATATGACTTATCATTTTAAACATCTCCTTACCTGCACGAAGCCGCCTTCGATCTGTCCCACATCGAGGCTCGGGTTCAAACTGTTTCCGATATCCATGACGATTTCAGTGTCCAGCACCTGTAATTTATTGATCATTTAGCTCATGTATATATAGCTTATTTCAAAGAGTTGATGTAAATGGGTTATTGTATTGTGCTTTTAAATTGCTCTTGTCCTAAACCTTCTACACTCTGGGCTGTTTTTGTAGGGTTAATGGTGGAGGAAAGCGGAAGGACCCAGAGAAAATTCACCGATCAGCGATCAGTACCTGACGAATTCCCCAAATGTACATTCTGGCATCTATTATTCAAGAGGTGATTTATTCTTTATTACTTTAAACATACTCATTTTTCATATTCCTCTAAATATTTTGGGCATATCATTCCTGAAATTACGAATGAAATAAGAGCCATAGTGATTAACATCCTCATAATACCACACACATAATAAATTTACTTACCTGATGTTCACCTGTCATATCTCGCAATAACACACACATAAGAAATGTACCTACCTGATGTTCACCTGTCAGACAGTCGATTTCCACTTCAGTACAGGCCGCTCCGTAGGTGTAGTAATGGACAGGGTTACCCACTCCTTTCTCAAAATCCCATTCTTGGTCACCTGACCTATTGTTATAAATCTATTGTAAGTTCACAGATTATAAGTTTGTTATGTCATGCTATTGGTTCGTATTAAATTTCAAATGACAGCATATCCAGTGTTTAACAAGTGTTTTACAAATGTATCTTTGATATGAAATACAATGTATGTAAGAGTTCGTGTATTTATTTTGGCGCAAACGTCATTTTGACAAGATAAATGAAATTATAAATTCACTGCTAAAATAAAATATCATTATTGCCGCAAAGATATGATCACCGTTAAAATGAAATAAGATAACCGTTAAAATATTATTATCCTGCAACTGCCCCACAAACTGACGGATAACTACTGCCGGATAAACTTGTGCTTTATCCGTCAATACAAAATACTTTATCCGTCAATACAATAACGTAATTTGTTTCATATCTGACGGAACTTTTTCTTACATGACCCAAAACTTTAACCTTTCGGTGATTGAAACGTTGTTCAATCCCGCTAAAAAGTGACGTCACATTCACCGGAATGACGTCATTTTTACGATATCGAAAATCTCGTATGGCGGTGTCGTCGTTTTCTTGGCTCATAGTAAGGTATGTATTGTAAAGTAATTCTATGGTGTTTTTTGAGTATTTTCATATAGTTTCAGTAATATTACACATTGAATAAAATCACTGGTACTGTTTGCAAATGTGCTTATATAACACAGAAGTAAAAGGAGTTCACATTCGGTTTAATGCATGAATCTTTTCCTCCGCCTCAAAGAAGCCTCTTGCTTCGAGCGAAACCAAGTAAATAACTTGCAATTTACTATCGTTTTGAATGTCATAATACGTGCAGGATAGGCAGAATACACGGTTAATATCTTACAATACAAGTTTTATTTTGGCGCTCGACACGGAAAGCCGAGATGACACGGCAAAGCGACGTCATCTCGGCTTTCCTAAGTCACGCACCAAAATAAACCTTGTGTTGTAAGTTACTAACCATGCATTCGCTATTTATTACCACTATGTACGTTTACAGTAGCTTCGTGATATCTATATATAAATACAGCCGGTATATAAATACATATATGTTTAAATTGCTAAACGATTTATTCATATATTGATTTAAGAACATTAATAAATTAATTACTGAAATTAAAAAAAAAAGATTATTGGAATTTTCATAAACTGGTTATCGAGTGTATTCCACTACCCAACTATAATATTTTTTTTGCCAAATTATTTAGCAGAATTTCCCTTTGTGAGATGAAATGAGTTTACAGACAGATTGTCAATACCTTCCTACCCCAGTAGCAGAGAGACCCACTCTGTCCATATAGGCAGCATTCACCTGTAAGAGTCAAGATATATATACTGAAAACCACCTTTGCGTGCGATTTATTTTCGCGAATTTCGTGATTAAGGTAAATTCGTTATAGTTTATCTCCACGAATTAATATCTTCAACATCTTTTTAAATTCAAAGGTAGTTCCATTCAGTTTTAAATTCGCGAAAATGCATTAAAATGTAAATCGCGAAACTTATTAATCACAAAAGCAAGTTGGATTACGGTGTTACAGTTCATGTGTGCTCAGTTGTTCAAAAGATTATGAAGCTAATCACATAAAATAATTTCTGGTAAAACTAAGTTTACAAAATTATGAAATATTATTGTATTTTGTCTTTCCAATTGTTAAAAAGATACAAAAGACCAATGAACATTTTCACAAATCACATTTTGATCAACCACGCTCTGGGGTCATTGAAGATGTTCGCAGTACATTTACGGGAAAAAAACTTAAAGTTATATGCACCGTAATTTTCGTAATCACGAATCAAGAAGAGTTTTTATTATTATATTTGCCACCAAAAATTACAGTACTTACACAGCATAGGTTTTAATTTTACAGGTAAATATAAAAGCTTAAAATGATTTTTTTTAAATGAAATATCCTATACCGACCCACTCTGTCCACGACCCTGCTGGATTTTTCTCTTTATACGGGCCCAACCTGTCGTTGATTTTATTGCACGCATCCTGTAGAGAACAATAGATAACTTTATATTTTATTTGTGGTTTGTGAAATACAGGTAAATAACACGCCAATGGATAAATAAAGATAGGTGTAATTAACACACACTACTGTGACCGAAGCTGTACAGGCAAATGGCAGATCGTCTATGAATGATAATCCCAAAGAATAATATTTTTAAATTTGGACAATACATTGACGAAAAATGATGATGATTGTGACGAAATCATATAAATTCAATATTCAATCAGAAAAAAAATATATCCGAGAAAGTTAACATTATTAACCATCGCATGTAAATAAGTGGACACAAGTGTACAGGGTCACTCCAAATGATTTTACAATCAGGTTTAATTGTTTCACATCATTCATACACATATACTTTAGATAATGATATCATCATCATATAACATGTAAAACACACAGCAGAGCGTGAATCAACATTAATTAATAAATTAACTAAATTCAAAATTCACGTACACAAGTGCACACGTGGACATACCCACAAAGGTAACTTTTTTTTAAAATTTGCAATGTACAAATAAAGTACAAGTTAATTCACAATACAATTTCCAAAACAACGAGTTTAGTTGATTTGGATACTGACCAGAATGGCAGCTCCTTGTAGATCCGACGTTAAACTGGCCGCTGTTGACGTAGTGTTAGGACAAGTGTTCGTACCTGTCTCACTGATGTAAAAGTTTTCAATAGGCACGCCGAGGGCCCTGGAGGCTACCTGTAGAGTAAATCAGAATATCACATGATTTGTATTACACTTCCATGTTAATGAAAATTTAACAATTGGCTTATTTTAGCGAAATACAAATTATCACATAAAGTCAAGTGACAGCTTGAACGCGAATTCAGAATATCTAAAAAACAAATTATAATAATGAATCCGGACATCTTGTATCATTTTTGTATGTACGTACCTGTATCATTTTTATAAGTACATACCTGTATCATCTTTGCATGTAATACCTGTATCATTTTGGTATGTACGTACCTGTATCATTTTTTTTGTATATACGTACTTATATCATTTTTGTATGTACGTACCTGTTTCATTTTTGTATGTACGTATCTATATCATTTTTGTATTTACGTTCTTGTATTATTTTTGTATGTACGTTCCTGTATTATTTTTGTATGTACGTTCCTGTATTAATTTTGTATGTACGTTCCTGTACTATTTTTATATGTACGTACCTGTTTCATTTTTGTATGTACGTACCTGTATCATTTTTGTATGTACGTATTTGTATTTAATTTGTATTTACATACCTGTATCATTTTGGTATGTATTTACCTGTTTCATTTTTGTATGTACGTTCCTGTATTATTTTTGTATGTACGTTCCTGTACTATTTTTGTATGTACGTACCTGTTTCATTTTTGTATGTACGTACCTGTATCATTTTTGTATGTAGGTATCTATATCATTTTTGTATGTACGTTCCTGTACTATTTTTGTATGTACGTACCTGTATCATTTTTGTATGAAGTCCTTGTCCCATCTCCACCCCTCCGTGAGCTATTGTCACAGATCCATCAAGGTAAATAAGTATCAGGGCAGCTCCCTACAAACACAGGTAATGATGAGAGAAATGTTATTGGTAACAAGGTTCTAAACTAAATAGATCGAATGATTTTTCATTTCTGAAAATGCATGCATAACCTTAGACATCAATTTCCCTGGTGTGATGTAAACATGGAGATTTTTTCCCTCGAGATAAATCGAGGCCGTAGTATATAATTAATGCATAAAGCTTTTTGGACTAGTATATCCGTGTTCAAAGAGTAGACTTAATATTTAACAGAAAGGAAGACATAGATATTCTTGAACAATTCATTTTTAACAGTTTCAAATGTGAAAAAATGTTATTAACTCCTTATTTAACAGCACATTTCTTTTTATCTGATAATAATTGTAATGAAAACATCCGAAATTTTCCGAGAGGGACACTGGATATTTGTTTCCCGAACACATGACGCTGTTAAACCAATCACCGGTACAGTTATATCGACGAGGAATTATAATATTGATTAATTAAGGGAGTTTACTGACCTGATTAAGGTGCCGAAGTGGATATCCCACGCCGAACTTAAGAGGCATTATCGCTATCCCTTTCTTCTTAAACTTGTTCTCGCTATTACAAAAATAAATAAATTTTGTTTCTAACTAGCATTTTCATTGGCTTGAAAATTACTTTATTAGTGCATAAAACATAACTATGACGCAGCGTTTGAACCATCATTTTGATTGGCTGATACAATCGCGTAATGGTTAAATAGAAAAAAAGAGTCCTGGAATTAATTTGGAATTTTAATGATTTTATCAATAGTAGATTGGATTACTTTAAACAAACTCTCTTTCGCGTGTGATTTACTTTTGCGAATATCGCGATCCAACTAAACTTGACAAAGTTTACCGCGAATTCACATTTACATCAATGCTTCTGATAGAAATTTCCGGACAATTTCAATATCCGCAAATGTAAATTCTCAGCGAACTTGTTTTAAAATGGAAATCGCGAAATTAAGTACACGCGAACGAAAGTTGGTTTACAGTATACGGACTTATTTGAATATTTATTTTTTATGTTCTGGGAATATAATACAATGTACTGAATGTACTCTCATCATAGACTGCTTAGTTAATCCTTAACAAAAATGAACATGTAGCTTCATTTCAAGTCTGTGTACATATCTTGTCATCACAGTGACCATATTTATAGTGGTGGTATTGGTAGAATCATTACATGCGAGACTCTTCTGGATCACAAACTAAACATTTACATGATAAATCGCATTATACCTATTCCGTTTTTGTTCATTAGAGTTATCTCCCTTACAGGTATGTATTGATTGTGAAGTCATTATTTTGTGAGCGAAATTCACGTCGTTTTCTCTGAAAAGCCAATCTCTCCCAGGGTTCAAGCATGACGTTAGGCACACAAACACATGCATGACGTCAAAATCAATACCTACCTACAAGGGCAGATAACTCTGTAATATGCAAACACAGAGTATAATAATTACACAATAGTACCTGTTATATGCGTCGACCGCTTTCTTCCTGTCCTCAAACTTGCTTTGTGTCACACAGTCCCGCCAGCACCTTTGTAACATGCAGTTTTCTAACTTCCGTTTGTAGTGAGTGATGCTCCCTTCTTTATACATGTTGAGTTGTCTAACCTGTAATGGTAAAGTGACTAATTACATGTCCCGTTATTGACATATGGTAGGGAAGTATCGTATGGTTAAGTGTTTGTAGTGAGTGATACTCCCTTCTTTATACATATTGAGTTGTCTAACCTGTAATGTATAGTGACTAAAATCATGTCCCGTTATTTAGTTGTTTAACCTGTAATGTATAGTGACTAAAATCATATCCCGTTATTGCTGTAAGTTGTCTAACCTGTAATGTATAGTGACTAAAATCATATCCCGTTATTGCTATGAGTTGTCTAATCTGTAATGTATAGTGACTAAAATCATATCCCATTATTGCTATGAGTTTTCTAACCTGTAATGTATAGTGACTAAAATAATGTCCCGTTATTGCTATGAGTTGTCTAAACTGTTATGTATGGTGACTAAAATCATATCCCGTTATTGCATATTAAAAGTTATCTGGTCTTGCAGTAAGATACTTGTCACGAATGTAGATGAGAGTGAACGTTACGTCGCTTTCCCTATAAACTGACGTTGTGTTCAAAAGCCCATTACGTAAGAATTATTACCTACCCGTAAGTGCAGACAATTATGTTAATGCAGTATTTACAACATAAGGATAAGTAAAGACAATGAATAATATGGGGAAGTGTCACAGTCGACGTCATAATATCCAGTGGTTTTACGAAATACAGTCAGGTTGGTTTTGCGCTATCTCAGCTTGCGACTTGACCTGGGCCTGCCACCATAAAACTTTCTCAAGACAGAGTTTGTACTCAAGTCTATGTAAAATCCTATACTTAAATAAAGAATCTGTCTGAGAATAGTTTTATGGTGCTGTGACCAGAACAGGCTTAGTCTTACATTGGCTTACACATTCTTTACTGTTAAACGTCTACCATCATTTATCCGTATTTCAGTAATCATAAAAAAGTAAATATCAAGGCTCATAACAGTACACTTTAAGTACTAAAAAGTTCTACAAATGCACAAATAGAACCCTTTTATCTGTGGCTAATCGTGCATTTATCCATGTGTGGATCAATTAATTCATTAATTCATTAACTTATTTACATACGCTTTCTTGATCAATTCCGACCGTATCCGCTACGACACACAAGATAGCCTCCATGACGAAAACCCCTTCCGCTGCCCCAAAGGCACGCATGGATGTGTTTGAGGGAGTGTTCGTCTTACATACGTGCCCATATACAGAAAACACTGGCGTCTTATAAGCCGCGTCGACATTGAAACATGCATTATCCAATATCTGAAGAAGAAAAATACTCTACTAAATCCGAAAATGAAGGAGGGTAAGATAGTGCAAAATCCGTTTTTTTTTTCAATGAATATATTATCTATACATATCATTTTCAAGTAGGCTATATTCAAAATTAAAAACAAACCAATACTGAAATAAGTTTGTAAACATTTAAATAGATTATAATTAAACAAGTTGGTTTGGGTCATTGTTTTGCTTTCCTGTATAGCAGCAAATCAAGGTTGTGAAAGGATTAATATATGTAATAAAATCAGAGTATATATAAAAAGAAATATCAGCAAATGTCAGTAACTTAAAATTGTGTTAAGTCACATTCATAGTATTTAATATATCACTGTTGCTTTATAATGGAATCAAATCACCATGACCAAACATGCACTATCACTATACTTCTAGCGTCATGAAGTTCACCCTATATAAAAACATATAAAACCATATTAAAACCTTATGGCGAATTGATATTTGTATAAAATGTACATTATTTTGGATGTATGTTTACGCTAAATTGCCCGTAATTAAAAACGTTGGAAACATACTTACCGCGGCTGATACGTCCAGTGTGTAGCCAGCATTGAGGTAGAAATGAATGGATACAGCAACAAGTGTACCGTCCCTAGTGAAACCCGCCTGTAAAGCATATCATATCGGTTAGTTATTAATCTTTCAATGTCAATTATACAGCTACAAGTGTACCGTTCCTGCTGAAACCCGCCTGTAAAGCATATCATATCGGTTAGTTATTAATCTTTCAATGTCAATTATACAGCTACAAGTGTACCGTTCCGGCTGAAATCTGCCTGTAAATGATATCATATCGGTTAGTTACCAATCTTTCAATGTCCATTATACATCTACAAGTGTGCCATCCCTACTGTAACCCGCCTGTAAAACATATCATAGTGGTTAGTTACCAATCTTTTAATGTCAATTATACAGCTACAAGTTCTAATCAAATAGAACCAGCAGAATATTTCCAGCTGATGTGATTTATTATTTTACGTGCTAAAAGTACATATACAATGTACACAATAATAGATACCTTGTATTTTGACATAAATGGGTGGCGCTTTCCTGTTGTTTGGAAATCCCGTTCCCTGTCCATTATCATACGTGCAGGTTTCCCCGATCTGAGAGAATTTTGAAATATACCATTAGTCATGGGAAACGTCATACTCAATGGGTTACTATAACTGACGTAAACGTATACCATTTTATCATAAGGATTGATATTAATGATATGTTCATAATTTGATATACCGAGACAATTCATAATGACACAAACGTTCACGAACCATATTTGAATATTGAACGAAAATCTATATCTGAGGGTGACATAAAAAGAAATATAATTTGGCATGCTTGATAGATACAATTTAAATAAAGATACAATGTAAAGAACTGCAAAAAGTATTGTCCGTGAAAATGAGAATGATGTATATTTTTTAAATCTTAAAATTGGTATGAGCGCCATTCTGGTAAAGAAGGTATTGATTTGCTGAATAAAACTGGATTTCTTGACAAAAATTAACCTCGCCTTCCGCGAACATTATGTATCTTTCTAGTTTTTTTTTTTTTTTAATTTATCCTCCTTAATGCCATTTTCTATAATAAAACAAACCTTTGTGCTGCTATGGCCACTGCTCCAAACATCAGAGGGGAACGGTATTCTCTTCCTCCGAATCCGCCACCTTAAAATGTATAAACAAGCTCTGATAATACCTCCACCATAAAGATTTGAAATTCTCCTGGAAATTTTGTTATCTTTAAGTGGAAATAATTACAATTATCAGGACCTCAATCAGCACTTTGGTTGAGGGATTTCGTAAACATTGTCTGGATATCGAGAATACCGATATCCTCAAATCGAAATCTGATAAAGTATCACGAGGAAAGGCACCTTGTACTGCACATTATCACATTGCGATCCCAAAATATTTGTGTAAATATGAATTATGAAGATAAGCCACCAGAAAACGGACCAAACTATTCGTACATCCACGGTATATTTAGAAAAAGAATAAATCCAGACATTTTGGCAGAAGGTGTTAGATACCATTGACATTTTTGGTGTAACCTCGACCACAATCAGCTGAATATGAGAACCCTCCCGTCCTGGACAAAATTTGTCTTCAAGTTCTATACGAAGATCAGGTTGGAAAAGCGGTAGCCACAGCCACGTCCCAAGATAAACCGCCCCTGGGGTAGGTGTGTAGATGTAAGCGATTGGATGCCTAAACTGCCGTGTAATGTTGGCCGAAAAACACGCGCTTGTTCCTCGATGAAGGATAATAATTCATTCCACGGGCCATTCAGGTAGTGACCCTGTATCCAGGAGAGGGCAGCAGCGGTCCACTCATTACCCTAATTGCTGACGTATATTACACCTTGGTACATACTGGAACATTCTGAACTCCATCACAGATAACAGGATTAAGAGAAAATATCAATTTGCTACAAACAGGTTAACACTCATCAAATGATTCCATATTACTTTTAAAGCTTTTTTCTTTATAATGTTCCTTTGGGCATCATTATCTCTATATAAAACTAACCATAAAGGTTGTAAGTCTGATGGGTTATTCAAATAAAATTAACGGTTGCCTTATCTTAAAAACTTGGATATTCATAAAAAAGAGACTGGTAAATCACGTACGCCCTCTATTCAGAGAAACCGAAATTCAATAGGTTGTCTTTGTTAATTCACGAGGCTATTTCCGAGTATATCTAAAGGAGGGGTTGATCCAGCTTACTAAAATTTTAATTTCAAAATGTCAGTAGCATTGTATTCTTCAGATATAGTTAGTTTAACCTGTTGACTCCTCAATCATAATTGTATCAGTATAGCTAACTTGTAATTAAGATTTTGTTATAAAAATTTGATTTTTGAAGAATTATTGTCCGATCAGTATAATTTTTTACAAATATCTTATCCGTTCTTGGGGAATAATCCTATTCTAAATTTAGCCGCCAGCACCATGGCAATGAAAATTTAAATCAACATCACTGCACAGTTGCAGACAGATCAAAATTGAAGAGTTCCAAATGTCTTCTTGAGGTACCTGCTTTTTCCAATTGTCAAGGTTACTATCGCAGCTTAAAGCCGCTTCAACAACATCTTGCCACCGTCATATAAACACACCGCCAGACCTAACAACTTGCTAAATACATGGCGCCGATCTGTCAGGTCTTGAACCTCATTGGCCAAACAATTTTAACATACGTATAATGTCTTACGTAAACGCAGTCCTTCTCTAAAAACCAGACCATCATCTGAAAGTCTGTATGTATATAGTTTACAAAAGAGGCGCTTCAAAATTACTAAACAGATTGTCGCGGATAAGTCCTGAGGCCATGGATGGGTCTGACCTCTGAGAATCGAGTCAACTACTACACTGGCTAAATGGGCCCGGTCAAGTTTTAAAACTCTATACTGGATGTTCGTCTGTATATATTCATAACTTTTTACCTTTTATGATCCGTGAACGCTTGGATTTCTATCAATAATACATGGACTGCCTAAGTGCATGTCTGGGATTCTTTACTATCTGAAAACCCCCATTATCTAACCACAATCTCGCCCGAAAAAACGCAACATCAGAAAATATTTATTGAAATACGGAGAAAAATGGAAGGAGATTAAAAGTATAATATGGCCCAATGGTCCATAGACAAGGCTGAATATTTCCATATTCTACCATTGGATATTTCTCCCTTTAATCCCAGAAATATCAGATCAAAGACACAAACAACACAATAAATGGTCTATGCGCCTATTTTGTATCATTGATACCAGGTTGGCAAAATTTTCTTTAGAAATACTCCACCAATATATTCTTGTTTAGATATCGAACTATAACCCTAGAGAATCCAAAAACATCTTTAGATCACTGCGTAGTTTATTCTTTCGCTCTAATCATTTTCAGTTTAATTACAGAGGCGACCAAGAAATGGATACTTTCAAACTGTATTCTTTTTTTAATATGCATGTGAAACATAACTTTTGTAAGTAATATTCTTCTATGATTTTTTACACAGTTAAAGCCTGTTTTGGTGAAAAGGATATCATTTGAATTTGGGAACTTTTTTTAAGGTTCTATGAACTCTATATTGCCCCGGCTACATTAACAAACCATGTTATTATTTTTTACAGATACCTTTGGTATTTACAATCGTTCCATATTATCCCTTTTGAGTGGTACACGTGCAATCTAACTAGTTAGCTAGAGATGTTTCCTACAACATATGTGACAATAATTTTCTATTCACCATAAACTAGGAGAGCAATACAAGACAATGAACCTAATGACATGTTTATTTATTTGCACTTAAAGTCAATTTAGTGTGAAACCCTTAACTCAAGATACACCCCTTTTAACTTTCTCATCATGGGCCTGGGAAACGATATGTTTTATTACCGAAATGTTATGTTGATATGTTATTCCTATACAATATATGAAATATTACATTTATGCGTTTCTTTTAAGACATTTGCTTATAGTTGAAGAAAAACATAATACACAATTATGTCTACACTAAGACATATGATATTCTATATATTTAAATCGCAGACTAATTAGCGATAAAAACATCCCTTTCAATTTTCACAGAATGATTACCAGTGGTTTTCTTGTTAAAATAGGCTAAAACGAGATAAGAGCTTTTCATGGCTGTGCGATAATGCTCCGATCGTTAAAAAATGAATATAAGATTCCTTCCTGGAGGGGAATAGCGGATCAGTTACCATCCTTCTTCACCAACTGGTACCAACGAAACGCTTGGGGCACACAATTGCCCGCTCTGCGATGTTTGCTTTGGCGTTTAAGTGCGCCCGGCACTGACAGAAATGGTCAGTTACCGTGATATTTTGTCGGGATGAGCTATAAGTATAATAGATCTCTTGTAAGTTACTATCCGTTTAGTGAGGTTCAAGCGACGGCACGAATACAACAGGTGAACCACAGGAGCAAGTCACAACACTAGAAGGGAGCTGTTTAGTGCTGAAAGGTTATTTCACAACTGAGATATACTGTATCATTGGATTAGGGAGGCAATAGATGTTTTTTCAAGGCTTGAAAACTGTAAAAAAGAATCATTGCATTTCAAGATACTGTGTTTTATGATAAGCTAGTACCAAGAAATGGGTTGAAAACTGTTCAAAGATGTTTTCAAGAACTGAATAGGTACAAGCAAGAATCAAAGAAAGTAACATATGAACAAAAGACATTTTTTGAATATGCTGTATTTTAGTAAGGCTTGTGTCACCGAATGATTATGGTTTTTACAAGGCTGAAATTGGGGACAGGCACTAATTATAGATTTGAATTAAAAAACATCCTTGCATTTCGAGATGTGTTATTTATGATCTATGTGTCAAATAAAATGGCCGTGTAAATGTTTATAACATGATATAAACTGAAATTTGAATAGAAAAAAATCAAAGAATTTAGCATTTGAATAAAAACCAATGGGTTTCAATATGTTGTATTTATGAAATGAAAGTAACGTTTATGCTATTATAAATTGGAAAGGAAGATTAAAGAAATTGAAGTATTGTAACCATGAATTAAGTTATTTTCATCTATATAAAATCATATAATTATTTTATTTTTTTTCCCTATTAAACATGATACCGATTGTTTTTCTTTAAAGTGAAATTCTGAAAGTTATAAGCTTTCCCTGAAATGCCATTTCCCCTGATCCTTAATAAGGAATAAATTACCTTTTCCACCGTTTTAATTCCATTTTTTGTACGACCATTATCCTACCATTGTATAGTGTTAACTCTTGTCTTTGCGATATGAAATTTTTCGCGTAATATCGGAGAGAGACAGGACCGGAATTTTAAATTACTTACGAATTACCATTGTACTTATAACATAATTACATAATTGCGAAATACCACTAACCATCCACTGATGGACGAATTAATTTGTTCTTAGAAATATTGATAAAATTCACGGAGACGAAACTAAAGTTAAATTGAGGAATATTAAAGTTCATAATGAAGGAAAAATGGTATAAGCTAAGATAATAATTAATAATCGAAATAAAAGGAAAATAAATTAAAATTCAAAGTAAATCAAATCAATTCTTAAATGGAATAAGAAAAAAAGAAAAGAAAGAGATAGCCTACGAATATCAACACACAGCCAAGTGCCGCGTCCTCGCCTAGACGGATTCCATCGGAGCTCTAGATTCATGACCGTTATTTAAACCATCCTACAGGCTAAGAGTCAGCGATTCGCTAAACTCGCATCGTCCAGCATATACATCATAAACACAGTATCCATACTTCCGACGAAACGAAGTCACTCCTAAAGGATCCTAAGATTTCTTGTTTATATTTGTTAATATAAACCGAACCGTTTGATGAGCCGCTTTCGAATGGCGCTCTTATTTTTAAAAATCGACATCAAAATTATTTAAGAAGTTAAGATTTTGTCACAAAATGTCTGCCTTCCACCATTCGCTGCAGAGTAACTCCCACAAGCAATGTGAGAAAATAACTCTTTCATAATGTTAAATTATGTAGGATAGAACTATTCCACCCTCGGGTACAGAATTTTGGGTCAGAAACCTCGGCAAGCCTCGGTTCTGACCCAAAATTCTGTACCCTCGGGTGGAATAGTTCTATCCTACATATGTACATATGAAAGAGTCATATATTATTTTATTGATTTGCTGAATAAAACTGGATTTCTTGACAAAAATAAACTCGCCTTCCGCGAACATTATCTATCTTTCTATAAATTTTTTACCTTTCTTAATGCCCTTTTCTATAATAAAACAAACCTTTGTGCTGCTATGGCCACTGCTCCAAACATCAGAGGGGAACGGTATTCTCTTCCTCCGAATCCGCCACCTTAAAATGTATAAACATGCTTGGAAAGTTACAAATCAGGAATATTACAATGTTAAAAAATTCATTGAAGAAAATGATACACACATTTGTTTCCATTACCAACACAGAGGTAAACTCTATCAATCCATTGCCTAGAATTGTGTGAATTCTCTCCTTCTCCTTCCCCAGCCCCTGTTTTTATATCTCTTTCTTCTCAAATTCCCCCCCCCCCTTTTCTTCTCTCATCTGACTTTTTTTCTTTGTTCTACAAAATAGGGCAATGTTTTCTTTTTGAAAAAAAACCCTTATTTGTGAATATGTGGATGGGTGTGTATGACACTATCTATGTTGTACATGTTTAATTGTTATATATAATTGCTATGAAATGTATTTTAAAATAAAAGAAATGGGAAAAAAAGCAAATTCGTGGAATTTCAAACCCCCGCTTTCAGGAAACATGAAAATATAAACTGAAGTTTTATTCGGAAGTAAGACATTTAACTTTGCTACCAAGTTTGAAGGAATTCGGTTAATATTTATTATAGTTATAGTACGGAAGTGGCAGAAAATGACTTTTTTATCAAATCAATGGGCCTTAACTCTGCTACTTAATATCTGTCAAAAGTGGAAAGTGGAGATCGAACTTGGCTAAGGGCCTTACCGCATTTAACTTTGTTAGCAAGTTTGAACAATATTAGTTTTAACATTTGTTAGTTATTAGATACACAGAAACAGCAGAAAAATGACATTTGTAGTAAATTAAAGGCCCGTTACTCTGATAAATAACATCCGCTGAAAGAGTTGATCGAACCTGGCCAGGCACTTAAAGCATTCCTTGTTACTAAGTATGAAGAAAATCGTTTAATATTTGTTACACTTATTGCACGAAAATGGCAGAATAATGACGCTTTTAGTAATTGAAAGGGTCATAACTCCGCTAAATAAGGTCCATCGATAGTCGTGATCAAATCTTTTCCGGGCCTTTAAGGCATTTAAACTTGTCACCAAGTTTGAAGAAAATCGGTTTACATTTGTTACAGTTATTGCATGGAAATGACAGAAAATGACGTTTTTAGGAATTGAAAGGGACATAACTCCGCTAAATAAGGTCCATCGACAGTCACGATCGAACTTCGCAGAGCCTTTAAGGCATTTGATCTTGTCACCAAGTTTGAAGAAAATCGGTTTACATTAGTTACAGTTATTGCACGGAAACGAAGTGTTACAGACAGACGGCCGGACGGCCGGACGGTCGGATGGTCGGACGGTCGGACGGACAAACAGACATAAATTAATAAAAATTAATATCCCCCGTTTCGGAGAAAATATCCCCCGTTTAGGAGAAAGCGGGGGATAAAACGAATCGACAAAGAACCAGATTACATAGTAGATGCTTACCAAGTCTCTTCTGCCTGACGATGATTTTATTCCGTGGTATGCCAAGTATAAGAGATGCTGATGTCTGTCAAAAAATAAGCAATGCTTTATATACATTCAATAATGTTTCTATACTGCCTATATTGCAGTTATCTCCCTTGTTTGGGTTATCGACCTAGTGTTTCTGTAGCTCCCATTAACTTAAATGATATTTTTGCATTCCAATGCGTGACTAGAAATCATATCCTGTGTCAATGGTGTATATTATAAACTCTTGTGGAAATAATGTCATGGCTAAAGAAATACTATCCAAACTTTCTGTCCCTTTTCCCCAGAACATTTTTGTCAAAATCGTAAAAACTGCTCAATAGTAAGAAATATCCATGGCTCCTTTGTTTGATTATATGTACTTACTTATGTACGTCAGACGTATATTTTAGCAATACTGTCAAAATTCATTTCGAGGTGTTATTTTGTCTTTAAAAAATCAAAACATATTGAACGTATTCTTTCTGACTTGAATGAAAATCTCATTTAAACTTCAAACATCCAGTACATTTTCAAAAAAATGTCAGTCTGATGTTAAAATAAGTTTCAGCTAGCCTTTTTAGCCGCGTGGCGCAGTGATATTCAACGACTATAAAACATAGCATTAACATAAGACAGCGGCAGCTGTATTGTAATCGATATACTTATAAATACTACATCTTACAAAATTGCGGAGCTATTAAACATGAACATATTTCAAAGATTGACGAAAGACTACGTAATGACATATAATTTTCGAACTAGTTTTACATTTTCATTTAAAAATATTAACTATGTTTCGGTTTCGATATGTACATTTTAAGTTATACAATTTACCTAACAAACCTATTTATTATATTTATTAGGACCACTTAAAGGACTATGAAAAATAATCTTGATAGCCAAGCAGTCTATATACAGTGGGCAATGGTGTTCAAATTGATCATATGGGGCCCTCAGAACGTCAGGAGATGGACGTTATACAGAGGTGGTTGCTATCGCAAGTTTGACTGTACCTGACAAAATGTCGGTGCCTGACACGTAGTAAAAATCTCTATCTCGTCCGACTCATTTTTTGGTACAACAAGCGCTCCACTCGGCTCCAGATAGAAATGTTCCTGGAATCCTGATCGGACTTGACCCTCCCTCACAAAGTCAAAGTGTGGGAAATGTTTCTCGGGGTTCCCACAGTCTATTGGGTGTGAGGTGTAGTCAAAATAAGATCCGGCCGCAATAGCTTCCTGCAAAACCCAAAATTCATTTCGAAATTGTGTGGCTGAGGTGAATTTCACAACAACAATATATATTGTAAAAAAATGACACACGCTTCCAAAGGCTAGAAAAAGGATTCGCGAAAATAATTCCCAGCGAATAAGTCCAAACAGTAAATCGCCCGCGAAATGTAACAACTCTATAGTATACCCACTTCCATGGTGATGATGCTGGGGAGATCTTGGTATGTTATCTTTACGAGGTCTGCCGCAGTCTTTGCACACTGTTCAGAGGTAGCCACTATAGCACATATAGCTTGTCCAACACAAAACACCTTTATTGGAGCAAAGACGACAATTAATGGTAGGGTATGTAAATGAGTTTGATTTAAATATTGATATCAAACATTAGAATAAACAGTTATTTACTCATTGATTTAATTAAATAAACCAATCATCTAAACTATTAATTTGAGCGGTCAATGTGCGGGGGAAAACTCCCTAGTCATATTTATTTGCTAGTGTCCGCTTTAGTTACTTTAGTTACTTTTATAGTGAAGTATGTTCAATAAAATGTCAACTTACCTCGGTTTCAGCAAACAATGGCTCATCCTGTGTAAACAATCCCCACTTGTTCTGGCCTGGAACTGTCGACGCGTCCAAGAAGTCAACCACACCAGACAGCGCCATAGCTTCATCCTTGTCAACTGACAGTATCCGCGCATGCGCTTTTGTGCTCAATATTGGTTGCACATACAACTCGTCTGCATAAAGTGGAAGGTAAAATTTAGATATAAAGTTCGATTATGATAGAATTACGGTCATGATCTTGCTGATACGGATATATATCTTTACTTGCTTATATAATGAACTTGGAGAAAGTTTTTATATACAATAAAAAAATCTTTTGAAGACAATTATAGCACAAGGTAACAAATGGAATAATGCAACAATATGCTAGATATATCGTCTTCGGAAAAGATATCTATGGGTATATCTTTGATGAGGTTTTTAAGGAAACTGTTATATATTTTTCAATATAACAGAGATCTTCGCTATGCAGCACTAGTACTGTTATATATCTTTGAACATAACAGAGATCTTCGCTATGCAGCATGTCACAAAAATTGAAAATTGCTACATATCTTTCATTATTGATTATTCACCTGTATTCTTACTTTTCACTTCAAATGGATTTTGAACTAATCACATACTTTCGAATCGTGGTATGTCATCCAGAAACATGGCCTGGCCAGTGACGAGCGCAGGGCCTGCTACTAACGGAATAGAACGACCCACGGCATCGTGTGCTGGTTGTCCTGGAGACGGTGCTGCGTACACCTGCTGACCCTCACAAGGTCGCCAGGTCAGACCGTTAATCTCAGCCTTTTTGTTCTGTTAAAAATCCAATTTGTAATTACATAACAAATTTAATAAAAGGTCAATCATTTACATATTAATGAATTGTCTTCTGTTGGGATTCAGTTAAAGCTAAATTCTTTGTAATTAATTACCTCTATTTACCAAAAGACCAAAGCGTCTCCAGGTTAATGACAAAGCATTTGTTTTGACAAATTCATCTGAATAATAATTAATGCACCAATCTAGGTAATAAACTATATTTTGTTTTAGCATTTCTTGAAATTATATAACGCCAGTGTCAGTTAGATTCAATATTGAAAAAAAATATTTTGGCACATCATAAAAAAATAAAAATGTTTAAAGATAACTTCTATAAATGAATTTCCCAATTACACATACAGAATTATGGTTTTCTACGTTTAAGATTACGTACATGATTGATTGTATTCTGTATTTCTCTCCAGTATTTGATCACGAAACCACATGCCAGGTTCTGCTTGTAGGTGCTGACAGTACTGTTGGACTCCGTATCCAGTTCACGTTTGATCTCGTCACAGACCACGGCCAGTGTGTTGTCATCTGGAAAACTTTAGAACAGAAACACGCTACTTTTATTTGTTGCCTGACTCTATAAATACAAATAATGTAATTTCGACTGTTTTCACACATAATTGCTTGAAAATCGTTATAAATATACTCTGAAACTATTTACCGGTCTTTAGTTTGACTGTTGACAGGCGAGGTACATTTGCATGCGCTTGATTGTTGACATCATAAACACCGGCGCGCCGGAACAAAATATTCTTTAGACAAAATTCTTTCTCACTAGATACTGTAACAAGTTTAAGATTGAGTTTTTCAGGTAACAAAACAGTTATTTAATGCCATTACAATAAAAAATCTTTCCCTTTGGTATTTGGGACCAACCGGATGAACTATTCATAGGGTTAGTCCTAACACCGTGGGAAAAGAGTTTTGACGCTTGACTGATATGACATTGTATGTACAATGTCAATATCTCGATCAATTATATCTGAAATTATACATAGGCGGCTTACTGTGACTTTGCTATCGCGGAAGCTTTGCTTAGTTTTTTCGTCGTATCCAGGACACTTCCAAAGCAAAGTTGAAGGTCAGTGAAGGCGCCATTCCCATCCCAGCTTGCATAGCAACATCCATTCAGCTCGGCATAGTCAAATCCTTTTCTTTTAGCATGCTTGTAGTAAGCAATATGTGTATTCTGTATGGAAAACGGAGTAATGTGTAAAACACAAGACATACAATATACGTTATAAATTCATGTCTATGCCAGGGTCTTGTGTAATAGTGTATGGGATACCACTGGACGGAAGTAAGAACGTCGAAGAAGGTAACTTTGACTCCATAAAGGACAATAAAATTTATACCGAAATGAATACATCCTACTGAACCACAATTAGTACTCTATGGGAAGAATGTACATCGGGAACTTTTGAATAGTGAACGTGTTGCCTGGGTTAACAACATAAGGTCAGGGATACAAACAGAAGTGTTTTGTGCTACTTACCGGAGGGTTATATGGTACCTTTATCGATACTACCACTTCTAGTGGTGACAGTGATGTTTTCCCAGTACCGACATAAAACTCGTTGTTAATCTCTACTTCTCTGCTCCCACCTGTAATAGGACATCAAATTAAATTGTGAGGGCGTTACAAAAATCGCGTAAATTTATTGACGTGAAAACTTTGATATAAAAATTTTTGGTTTACAGTTCCGAGCAATTCCGTCAAGTTCCCTTGTGGGTATGTTTCGGTTGTTACGTCATTATTTTGTGAGCGCAATTGACGTCGTTTTCTCCTAGAAGTATAACGTTACGCTCGTAAACACATGACATCACAAGCATAACCTAACCACAAGGGCAGATAACTCTATAATATGCAAATACAGAATAAAGCAGTAAACTCATTATGACTCTTTATCAGGAGATTAATTAGTCGTGTAAAACGCAATTACACATAAAAAACATGAACTTAATATGAATAGGTTTTCGTTTAACAACAGTAATGGTTCGGAAGAGACAAGCTAAAATTCTACCTTATAATATCATATCTAAATTCCCATAAATATATTGAATATGCAAATGCACGTATTCTACTAGTACAATTTGATCCAATGTAATTATGAATCATTAAGCTAAATTTAGAATTTTTACCTTTTGAGATGACCACTGCTCTCGCCTTAGCAGCCATAAGCACAACACACAAGTCACAACGAGGATCTGAAATCATCA
Organism: Argopecten irradians irradians; assembly: GCA_004382745.1. NCBI lineage: Eukaryota > Metazoa > Mollusca > Bivalvia > Pectinida > Pectinidae > Argopecten > Argopecten irradians. The sequence goes on from SAYR01005056.1 coordinate 852,489, forward strand.
CATGACCTCCCAAAGTCTAAAAGAAAAACAATTACATAGAGAATGATGTCTGTTATTGGATCTTGGATATAAACGTGTGTAAGTATTTTTGCCGGTCTACATTTGTGTTGTTATTAATATGTGCCCGGTTGTTCAAAGAATGATTAGCTTGAACACGTGATTTGTACGATTTTCATTTCTCACTTGCTGTAAAGTTTGTGATTATATCTTCTTCACTAAACTCAGGAAAGAACAGAGTTCTGAAGATTCTTACACAATTTTGAAATATTTGTATTACCAGAAATTATTTTATCTTGATTTGAAAATTGTCATTACACAGTATCCCTGGCCTTATCGCCTTTTGGACAACTGGGCCATGGTCTTTTTTGATATTTTGCTTATACTGTATAAGCGGTTAGTTTGGCGTGGTTTTATTGTACTTACTGCCTGGTTCCTGATCTGCTGACAAGCCAACCATTGTAGGCTATCACGCATCGCTGTTACAACATGGCCGCGCTCGCCACGCCCTGTCATGGAAATTATTTTACTTCATTATTTATTACATAAACGTATGTTTGCACAATTATTTTGAACTTTCGATGTACTTTTTTCATAAAATCAATGTATTTTTGAAATCTACATATAATTATGTCTATTAATATCAATTTGTAAAATCCGCTACATAAAAACAAACGTCTTTATTTATCATGCAATATAGTTCATTGAAACGATCTAGAAAAAGCTATTTCAATTGTGAATCTGACTTTTCCAAATGAATATTCTCGGTTTAAAATCGACGTCATTATATACTTTCGATTTTGTGAAAATTTGCTTTTTTTCCTAAGTGAAAGTCGTGAATTTGGTTTCTGGCTATGTGAAGTATACGGACCATTCAGAGACAGGGAGCATGCCTTCAGACGTTCTGCGATACCCCCCAGAGTCATCGCTGCTCCAATCTCAATTCCATCCTCATGCTGCTCAAACATGGTCATCTCCTTGACATTCGCTAAAGAAATTAATGTTCCCTGAGAGATTTGCCTCGATTTCAACTTTGCAACTGAAAGGGAACACAAGCAGGTTTGATTTGTTTTGGTTTTATGCATTTTATTTCAACAAATTTTATTAACAATACAGAAGGTTCATCGCTGAATCGCTGAATCGCTGTGGTCGGATCGATGTAAGCTAGTTCTAGCTTGTGAAGATCCATCGTGGTAATTTAATTACTGGTTACAGTTTCAACTGTCACTTCACTTCCGGTTGCGCATAGCATTAAAACACAAACTGTACAGTCTATTTACACAAATACTGGTAGCATTTATATATTTTGACTTGCATGGTTCCATGCCAAACGTAATTTAATTGTCATTCTCCTCAATCTTAAGAACATATTCACAGTTATCATTCACTATAAAAATTTTGTAGTTTGAGATGGGCAAATAACTCGCTTAAATGCATAGCACGCGTAAAATCAATCAAAACAAGTCCATGTATGTTAAAAGACAATTCTTGAGTAAATAAGTGAATGTTAAATCGAAATCTGTTCGATTATGTATTATATAACCATTGTTTTTCTACATATTGATATTCCATATAGTCTGGCGCGATGAAATGTTCAAAAAGCGAATATTCCATCTCTTCCTCACTTTTAATTATCATTAAAATTAAAACATATAACACATTATTTTCCAACATGTACCATAGGCATGGATTCGCGATTCGCATATATACACATTTTGTGTTGTCATTTTTTAAAAGATAAATACCTCTGTTTAAATTTTGCATCATAGTTTGATATATACATCAAACATTACGTGTAATTGGTGTTAATGTCGAACAGTTTAATCAAGTTCATGTTCAGGTTTTATTTTATTATAGTGTTGCATGTCAAATAAAAACAATTCATAGAAACATAGTAGACAGAAATCAGTAAAAAACATTCAGTCACAATTGGCTTATGAGACACTTTAAATTTTTTTTTGTTTTTTTTGTTTTTTTGTTTGTTTTTTATATATATAAAACTACGAGTTACAGCTTGAAAGTACAATGTACCTATGTGTTTATATTGAATCTTACATATTTCACTTATGATTGAATAGTATATAATATCAAAATTCAATTATTGAATATTTGACAGAATTATTTGTATAACGATAGTTTTACCTAGGTTGGTCCCTCCGCTGACAATATAGGCATTTGGTACTGCGTCCAGAAGACGAAGTACTTCCGGTAACGTGACGGGTCTTAGCCAACACCAATCGCCATTCCGGAAAACCAGACTCTCAGCGTCCTGGTCGCTCTGATGGAGGAAGGAATATTAAGAACTTTATGTATCATATATCTCATATTTAGTTTGAGGTCTTACCTATAATTAACATTTCTGGCATCCATTTGTAGCTTAAAACACATGCATAGTGTCCTGATTTTTTTGGACTTTATAATGTACCGTACACAAGCCTATTGTTTACGTGGAATCACTTTTTTAATATTTTCGGTGCGATACGAATTTGTGGAAATGAATCACTGCAAATTAGTTTTTATCACAGAGGCGATATTACAACTTAAAATCACGAAAATGTATAGTCATAAAAAGTAATAACACAAGAAAACGTGGAAATAATAAAATAATAATAATAAAATATTTCGGTATAGCATTGTTTTAATGTCCTCGAAAAAGTCTAATTATATCTATAATCAGTTACAGATTGAAGAAGCTGCCTTTTGTAAATATACATTTCTGGGAATCACGTTGGTTTTATCAGGATATAACCACTGAAAATACCATAAGGCAACTACAACATTCAAAGTCAAACATATTAAGTCAGTATTCTTCGATAATACCTATACAACAAAAAACAAATATTAAGTATGTATAGATATGATAAATACCTGAAGTTCTTTGGGAAATCGTGTCTTCTCTTTTAATTCTCCATCGTCATGATTCTGGAATGAAACCAACGTCGTGAAACTGTACCCATGCCACCTTCTTGCGAAGGTAGCAATTTATTGCATGATAATGAATGAGAATAAGAATTCGTGACTAACACGTGAAGGAACAGTGTTTAGGGGACATCATATTCAGTTTCGCATTTTAAATCTGGTATTGCACTTTACTGAAATATCCTAAATATATTCATATATGTATATCCTTATAAAAATATATCAACTGTCATAATTATACGTTAACCAAAGATTGATGAAGAAATGAACCGTTACTGATTTTACACTTTAGTTATTAGGTAAAGACACTTTTATAGTGATGCAACATCAATTGAGTTGAGTCTGGTATATAACATATTGTTTAAGGTATGATTATTAATAAATACCTAAATAATTAAGTATTCTGGAATTCGAAAAACTCTTTGGAGATTTCTATTTAGGATTACATATGTCAAGACTTGTTTTCTTGCTGGATTTAAATTACAGAACATAGTCATGTATAATTACATTCATTGGCTAAATATTGTTTTCTCAACACGTCATTATCTATTATCTTTAATTTTATATTGTAAATTATGAACAATTACTGTTACATATTAATAAATGGTCTACACATAGACAGAGTTTGCATGCTATTGTATGCTTTTGCATTTTATTGAATTAATTTGTTGAAATTGAAATGGAAAGCTGCCTCATGCACACAAACAATATAAAGTGTATTTATTCTGATTATGTGAGACATATTATGTACTGTAAACGTATAAGTTACCTCCTTGGTTACGCGAGGGGGAATTCACGCTAATTACGCGAATGCCTTTTTAGCACAAAACTTTCCCCTTGCGTAAGATGTTGTGTCTATATTAAACTATGTTGCAAGAGGTTAACAGTCATACAAATGTACTTATCTCAAAAAAAAAATGTCGCGAAGTGTTCACACCTGAAATCGCGAAATAAAACACTCACGAATATTTCTACTTTTACAGTTTCTGATACAGATGCATTATTATCCGTAAATCATTTATGATTACCTCGTGTGAGTCGTCGCGATTCACAGACAAATGACACAGATCCTCTATATCTCCATTAGAACATTTCGTCCGCTTCGTACAATTCTGTCAGCATAAAGTAACAACAAAATAACACTTATAAACACTGTAAGCCATAAGAAAAAAATGTTCCTGTGCATTTGGGCTCAATTTGCACTCTTCATAAACATTTTTCGTTTTGTATTTATATGAATTTTTTCCTTCAGGGTTGTAAAGGTCTTGAAAGTTGCTCTGCATAATTGCCGAAACTATCAAGTTTTTAAATGTATCTCCTTGTAATAATCATTTCGAACATGTAATAAATACAAATTAAACATAAGAAATCAACAGTTAACTTCTTACACTGTATAACTCATAAGACCAGGGAAACTACAAAAACTTTTATTTGTTTACTGAGAGAATGCAGGGACACATCTTTGTATTATTCACTCATCTTGTAATTATTTACCTTCTTACAGTGGTTTTGGAAAGCATCAACAATAGGTCTGTAGCCCGTGCAACGACACATGTTACCTGTAGTTAAGAAAGATGATAATATTTTAATCAAAATGGAATATAATCCGATCAGTGGATGCATGCGGGGGATTCCTCTAATTGCTGTTAATACATAGATTATACATATATACATAGATTTTTTCAGACAGAATATATGTAAACATGTACAGGACTTTTTATGATCCTATAATAGTCAGCTCTTAGATAGAATTTAATAGAATTCTTTAATAAAATTTGTTCTTTTTTTCGTTCAATGTAAACAATACTGCATGACCAACCCACTACGTTTTGGGCAGTCTTCATAGATTTACATCTTAGGTTGTATCGATTAAAAACATGAAAACGTCCCTGTGAGGGTTATATTATCTGTACTTTACAATGACACAAATTCTATATCTTGATTTTTACATTGCATCACTTGTTAGAGAATTGTTACAGTATCACACATATGGAAACTCGGAACTCGGAACCACCTTAAGCCTCCTCACATATATACAGTATAATGAGAACAATACAACTATCTACTATTGTTGTCTGCATTTTATAATAAAAACATTATCCTACTCTTCAGAGCTTTTTCCATAGGTTTTTGTGTGATTTTGATATCTCCATTTTATAATTCATATCATTAAAAATATTCTTTCCTCCAAAACTTTCTACAATTATTCATGAGGGACTCGTTGTCATCACTTTATAAGAACAATCAAAATACCTTACCTTCCATATATTTCCCAGAGATTACTGTGAGGTTTTGT